>MU865996.1:0-135592 GCA_033296975.1 Podospora aff. communis PSN243 | reverse complement strand
TCTTCGAGCAACCGTGAAGCGTTGTCATCTTGTGCCTTCTCATCTGGATCGTCAATAAGATTTGAACCGAAGATCTCTTCCCAAGACCCATCTTTCGGCTTGCTCTTCTCATTGTCGACAATCTCAGCAGGCCGAGCTCCGGTATAAGTAAGGGCTAGGTACGCGCTGGAGAGCTGAATACGGTGTGCCTCAAGAGGGAAGACACCGGTATTGTACGCGAGGTTGAAGGTTAGCAGCGCGAGCAGATCATCTGTGCCGAGGACTGGCTTCCCGTCAGCGTTAGGCGGCCGGAGGCCGTAGAGGGGAATCAACACAGCATCATGCCACTGAAACTCGCAGCTATTAGCAACTTGACAGCTCTCTGACCATACATTGTGGCAACTTGCCTTGTGGATTTCTTTGCTGTCGTTGGTGTCCATGTAGCGGCCAGAGACACTACTGTACAGCTGCTTGTATTGGCGGAATACTCCCACGATGTACCCCACGAGGCAATTTTGTACGTGTCGCAGAGATAGTCAAGGAAATCCATCGCCATGGCCTTGTCAGCTGTTTCCATTACAGCCTTTTCACAGCCCGAGCTCACTGGACTCGCAATACCTTCCACTCATTGTTAGCCAATCTGTCAACGGGAGGCGGCCGTGAAAATTTGCATACTTTTTCCATTTTCGCAAGATTCCGGCAATGTTAATCTTGGAATTGTCCGCGTACGCTGGTTTGAGAAAGCGAATATCCCTTAGCTGCCGGCGCAGGCCGGCACACTGTGCAGCTGTGAGCTCTTTGGGTCGCCTCTTTGTTATGCGGTTTTGGGACTCTCGCTCAGTGAAGCGCTTAATGAAGTCTCTGTCGGCGTCATTGCCGATAGAGCGCGGAGCAACTGGCATCCTGGTAAGGGGGCGGGCGTAAAAGCGGGAGACGGCACCGATGAGTGCAGTTGTAAAGATGAGAATGGTCGTCAACTCTGGAAAGGATGAATAGAGAAGAGAAAAGGCGGGCGCGAACGGTCCTATTTCTGGTTCCATTGTTTCTCTTTTAAGGCGGCATCCGGTTCCTCGGATCCGTGACACTTTCCTGTCGTCTCAGGCCGGCAGACACGTGTATCTGATTGGTCACGGCGACTTGGATGCGGGTAAGATGTGTTGGCTGGGACTTCGCAGGAAATGTCGTGCAGCCAACGCGGACGAGGTGGCCAAGTACCGTGTACCCGGCCGTGACCTAGTGCCCCACTGGTGCCCTGTTACGACCGATACCTTGTCGATGGGGATCGGCAGGGTCGTAGGGTTAGGGTTAGGCGAGGAGACTCGAGTATGTCCGAGGTCACAGACCGGAAGTGGGGGAGGGGCAAACGCGGAAGCAAGTCCTCTTCAGACGGGGTTCACAAGTCAATGGTCGTATGTCTCTATAATACACTATAGCACACGAAGGTGACAATGCAGTAGGACACAATTGAAGTTGGATCAATTGACAAGCGAATACTTGCGTGAGGAACAAGAACAATTCCTCACTCAAGGAAAACTAGCTGGCTATCTATACTAATCCTGTTGTCCTTTTCCCGAAGGTTTCTTCCTCTGGGACCGCTGTCCCGATCTCTTGGCGGCCCGGGACCGCTCCTGTCCCGATGTCCCGAAGCTTCGGCCGCTCGGGACCTCCCTGATTGGTCGCGCCGGGGCTTTGTGGGTCGTCGCACCCTGGGCCCAATGATTGGTTCTTTACAGTTGGTCTGTGCTCCTTCCTCGGGTTGTGATCTGGGTCATGACAGTATGGAGAAGAGAAGAATCCTCTCCACGAGCGCGCCTGCGCAGGAGGGGTTAATACTCCTGTGCGGGGTGCGCTCGGCCTTATCGATAAGGCATGCTATCCATTCTAATCGATTCCTGGCCAGGCTGGCTTGCCAACCAGCCACCAGCTGGTGGCCACTGCCAGCCTTCGTCAATCCGTCACAATCCAACTTCAATTGTGTCCTACTGCATTGTCACCTCTGCGTGCTACAGTGTATTATAGAGACATACGACCATTGACTAGTGAACCCCGTCTGAAGAGGACTTGCTTCCACGTTTGCCCCTCCTACCCCACTTCAGGTCTGTGACCTCGGACATACTCGAGCCTCCTGACCAATCCCCAACCCTTGTCAGGGTCTGGCAATAGAGGCAGAGAGGCAAGTGCTACAATAGGTCTATTGTGGTATGAAGACTCTAAACTGAAGAAAGAAAGGAAGGAAGGATTCCAGCGAAGCCTGGAATCCAAAACGAAGCTCAGACTACTATGTAGTCTGTGCTCAAATGGCTCCACTCTATGACATGGGTGTGGGGCTGGAATGCCAGGCGCCACGCCGTGACAACCCTACGACCCTGCCGATCTCCATCGACAAGGTAACGGTCGTAACAGCCAGTTTTCAGTGTTTCGGTAATACAAGTAGAGTACGTATAGGTGGCTTTAGTTAAAATAGAATGGTTCACGGTACGTATTGTAGAGCCTTTTGGGCGTCTTCTCGGAGATTTGGCAATCTATTGTTCTGTTTAACCTCTGTTGCTAATAGTGTATTCAAAACGTTATAGAACCTGCTTTTCCCTCCTTTTGATCCTGACATCAAACTCCACTGGTTTCACAAACCAAACATTTTTCAAATCCCACTCCTCCACCCTTGTCAGCTCCAGATCAAAGCGCATCAAAAAGCTAGGAACCAACTTGTATATCTCCAAAATCCCAATGTGTTTCCCCAGACAAGTCCTCGACCCCGCCCCAAAATGCAGCATATTCGCATTCATCTCCCTCAACCTACTTGTCTCTCTCTCCCCATCAGCCGTTACATCTATCAGCCACCGCTCCGGTCGATACACCTCCGCATCCTCTCCAAATATCTCGGGCTGCCGCTGAATCACCCACGGATTACACCCAACAATAGTTCCGCCGGGAATCATTTCGCCGCAAATCATCATCCCGCCCGACGGCGTCACACGCTCGAGTATCAAGCTGATAGCAGGATGCACACGGAAGGCCTCCTTAATGCACGCGTCCAGATACGGGAGGTTCTGTGCCTCGGCCCAGGAAACTACCCCTCTATCCCGCGGACAGATGAGTCCTGATTCGGTAGCGGAGGTGAGTTCGGATTGGAGACGGTGCAGGCGTGCCGGATTGCGCAGGAGATGGTAAAATACGGCGGCTAATGAAATCGCCGTGGTGTCGGATCCGGCAACGGCAAGAGATGTGGCCATGGTGAGGACGCGGCTGGCGTGGAAGAAGCCGGATTTATCGTCGCGTTGCGTTTTGAGAAACATGGTGAGGAGGTCGGCGCGGTCGTTGATGGTGTGTTTCTGGCTTTCGATTTCGGCGAGGCGCTCGGCCATGCGGGCTTGGGAGAAGCGGGCGGCACCCGAGGAGGTGTCGATGAGGCCGTGCTTGCTAAGGAAGGTGAGGATGGGGTTTTTGACGAGGAGCCTGTCGAGGATGGGCATTTGGCCGACGGGGGCGGAGTAGCTGACCAGCTTGTCAACCCAGGCGATGATGCCGTCGACGTCTTCGCGGCGGTCGATGAAGCCGACGCGGCGGCTGTAGGTGACTTCGGTAATGACGTCAAAGGCAAAGTATTGCAGCCACAGCTTGAAGTCGCATACGCGGCCGGGCGCGGCGAAGAGCTTGTCGGTCTGGTCGAGGAAAACGCGGGCCGTCTCGTCGATGCGGGCTTCGTACTGTGCAATGTTGCTCATGGAGAAGCCGTTGCTGACCATGCGACGGAGTTTGGCGTGGTAGTCTTGATTAGTGGTTCCGAACAAACTTTGCAGGATTTCTCCCTTGGCGACTTGCATCTGGACGGGGTAAAACTCGCTCTTTGCAACTTTGTTGTTGAGCCCGTAAATCTCCCTCACGGCGCGGGGATCCGAGAAGGAGAGCGCATTGGGCCCGAGTCGGACAATACCACCAAGCTCCTGGTGCAGCTTTAGATGGGTTACGTGCGCTTTTCGACGAGCGACGACGACAAAACGCCACCAATTCGTCAACGAGGCAAAAGCCGGTGCCGGGTACTTGTTGAGTCCGGCATGAAAGTGGTTTCTAATAAGACCAGTGAGGAGAATGAAGAAGAAGATACAGGGCAAAGTGTAGAGGATCCAAAGGGTCGAGATGTCAGAGAACAGGAGAGTTAACATTGTGACGGAAAGGTGAGATTCTGAAAGAGATAAGCTCCAGTCTAATTCAAGTTGAAGGGCACAAGAAGTACGCTGGATTGAGCCTTATAAATTCTCTGATAGGTCGTCATTGCCGTCCCGTAACTATTGGTGCAACGAGTAAGAGGCATGCCCGTTACTAAATTGCTTATAGCTTCAGCGGCCGTTACGAGGTTTCGGTTCAGACCCCAATGACGGGACTCAAACCGATACGTTGTTACTAACTCGGCATTGCTCTTCGCTGCCGATGGGCCGTCCGCATGCGGCTAGTTGACGCTTCCTCCCCGACCGCCGGGATTACGGTAGTTTTAAGAAACCTGCCCGTAAAATCCGCCAGGGAGATAGTTGCAAACGGAGGAGGTGTTGAGAATACCTGATGGCCTTGAAGCCCAGACTTTGAAGCTTGGGCAACAGTCTCACTATTGGCACAGTCTGCTTATCTTCGGCTCACTGTGCTCCCGGCGCGTGGCGATGATGTAAGCGGGGGTGAAAGCTCCACCTTCATTGTCTTTGTCCAGTCGCAATGCATTGAACCTTTGCAGACGGTAAACACAGCAACGCGTCAACACATCAATCATGGCCATGCTGTCCCCTTTCGACCCGGCTGCCCACCATGCCCTCCACTTTGCAAAAGTCGATGCAGCATAGCGACTCGCCTCTGTCGTCGCGCTGGTCGTTCATTGAGCAGTGGTGCCAGACTGTGCCTGCCGTTGGCGACGCGAACCTGGATATTCATGTCGCAGCCGAAGAGCAGGAGCCCCTCACCCAGCCCCGCCCCGACACGTGCTTGCGCAAGAGAGGGATGGATCGAGCACAATCCCCGTCCAAGCGTATGAAGCTGTCGCATCGCAATCGAGACGACGACGACAATCGCAATGCCATTCTTCGGGATCCCGACCTGACGGGGAGCAGTAGCAGCAGCATCACCGCGAGTGTACCAGAGCTTCCGCCCTCGGCCCCCCGGAGCATCGGCCACTACACCTCCAGCATATCCGTACAGTCATACTCGGCCGCTTCGCGGACCACAACCTCGACGACCAAATCCCGAGCGCGCAGCACAAGTCCGACCAAGAAGACGCAAGGCTTGGTGGCGCTTAAGAAACCCATCTACCATGTCTCCCTGGATGACAACAACAAGGAGCAGCTGCCAGAAGATGTGCGCGTCTTGTACAACCGGCTGTACGACATTACCGTTGAGCACGAAGGCATCGCACCGTGGGAGGTGCGGGACGAGATCAATGCGGAGCTCGCGCGGCCGTGGAGGGAGTCTTGGTTCAGGAGGAGGACCGGGGGGGAGGAGACACCATCAACGGAAGAAGAGAAAGAAGGCCTCCGAATCGCAGCTGTAGAGCTCCGCGGTCTCCGCGACATCAAGCGTGCTGCGTGGAAGTGTCGCGAGCGCGGTCGGTCCGAGGCAGCGTGGAACACAACAGTCCACGCTCCTCTTCTGCAGCTTGCGCTGGATCGACCAGAATACAAATCTGTGGGATGGGAGGTCGTCACAACGGCGCAGATTGCAAGCCCTTTGTTCCGCCCATGGCCGACTGTGCCCCCACCGAGTTTGCAGACAAGAAGATGGTGGACTTGGCCTTGATCCTGGACCCGCCGCATGTGGTGGGTAAGAATAGCAATAACGGCGGGAGAAGAGGAGAAGAAGAAGAAGGGAAGCTGCACCGCCTCGCCCACGCCATCCAGCGTTTGGTACGCTCGCAGCCCAACGACAAGCAGACCATCAACCAGTCCATGTACACACCGCTGCTTGACTGGCCTATCGGCATCAGCATTGAGACCAAGGCTGTCGGGTCCAACGAAGAAGGCAGGGTCCAGCTGGCCGTCTGGACGGCAGCATGGCACGAGCGCATCAAAGACCTTATGCTGAAGGCCGGCGTGTGGTCTGTCGACACTCGCTTAATTACCCTTCCGCTGCTGCTGATTGTCGAGCACAACTGGGCGCTGTCGTTTGCTTGTGACAGAGGCGATCGGTTAGAGGTTGTGGGTGATATGACGCTCGGTGAGACGGCAAGTCTAAAGGGCTTATATACGCTTGTTGCTGTTCTCCGAGAGCTTGCCGTCTGGATGCAAGGGCCATTTGCTGAGTGGATATTAGCTGCCCTGGAACTGTGTTAATTAAAATCCTTTTTAAATGTACCCTGCCTTCCACAAAAGTCGATAACTATATGTTTAGTTTAACTAGAAAAGGCAATATCCAGAAATGCCAAGCCCCAGCCATTGCGCCTACAGCTGAATTTCCAATTTCACGAGAAATGAGTGCTACGTAGAGAGTGAGGAATGGCCCAAGGAGGAGAAGCCAGGGCAAAACGTGTGATCCTCTCAACGAAAGTATTCCCTTCAGAAATGAAACAGGTAGCGCATTGTAAACCGCCAAACTTTACATTCAGTGTTTGCTTTGTACACATTATTTCACTGGTAGTACTTCTCCACCACCACCTGGTAGAACATTCTTGAGGCTACAAATCGCACACATAACGTAAGCCTTGGAGGCGGGCCAAGGTATCTCTGGGAACTGATAAAATCACCACATGTTCACAGTTGTCAACCACGGAAGCAAAAGTTCAACGCAACCAGTGTAATTATATTGCGACTGGCTCTACCAGATTCCCTCTCAAATCTTTCCCCCTTTCCCCCTGGCTGACAAGCCGCATTCGCCCTAGGTCCCTGTCAATCGCCCGGTAACTCAGTCACCCGTGTACATGTACTCCACCCAGATACGGCGTCCCGGCCCACCCATAGCCTTGGAGTTGCACGAAATCAGCATCTACCCGACAAACTCCAATACGAGCTAAGCGCATGGCTGGCACCACTGTTGCTCCAGGCCGGGATGCAACGTCCAGTGTCCCCCGCAGGCACGCATCTGTTGACTGGTATGACGCAGTCGTTGCGAAGGTATGCCGCGATCATCTGGCCCGGCCCGCCGGCAGCGGTGATTATCATCGACTCGAATCCTCCCGTTCTAGCGCATGTGTTGTCCCAGACATTACGGGTTCCGGCAGACTGCTGGCAGTTGTTGTCAGAGAATAGCTCGATGACGGCTGCGTCGGCAGTGAAAACGGATGCAAGGACCGTGAAGACGGCAAAGAAGATCTTGGTGCCGATCATTCTGTGGGTGCTAAGGGTAAGACGATCTGCGGTTCGGATTTGGAGAGAGGGTGGTGTAACGTACGTGAGTGATGTTAAAGTAGATTGGAGTCTCGGATGTCAACGCACGTCGTTGGGGATTGAGTGGATTGGAGACTGGGATGTCAAGTGGACTTCGTTGAGAATTGTGTTGAGGTTGGTCTCCAAATGGGAATTTTGGAGATGGGGAAGTAATGGGAAAAGGAGAGGATTGTCTGCAGCGGGGGCAGCCATTATATATTACAAACCCGCGCAGATCCATCGCTGCCGACAAGGCACCTGCCAATGCCCTGTTCGTTCCTTCTCAACTCGAGCAAGCATGACCAAGTCATCAAGGTACTCCAACAGTGAGTCAGACCTCCATGGTCATCGGTCTCCGTGGCTCCTTGTGCGGTAGATGGGATGCAAAGGCGATACTCTCACGCCATCATAGAGTCTGCTGAGCAGGCAATCGGCTTGTCTGTCTCGAGGCTCTGGATGAAGGGAGAGGGGAGCCGAGAGCAGACAGGCAGCTGGAAAGTCCGTTTTCAGTGCAATCGAATGACGGCCCTGGCCGCACATCTCACACAACACCTAATAGGACAGGAAGGCGCGGACGTACAGGTCCTTCCCCGAATCAAGGCTGATATCCACAGACTGTCGAACCGCAGCGGAAGGAGGTGATGATCAACCCTGCTCTGCCGCTTGTTGGGTTCCGCAACTGTCCCAGTCCGCCGCCGAGGCAAACAGGCATTCAGAGATGGTGCAGCTGCTGGCTCAACCCCTCAAGAAGAATCGGCGATCACACGGTTGTGTTCTGGATGCGGAAGAGGCGGTGCGTAGGACCTGAGAAACGATCTCACGCCAAACGCACCTGGAGTCCTCGAATCGTTCGGGTAAGATCGACCAACTCCATTCCGAGTCCATCGCCCCGCGTTTGCGTGTTTGCGCCCCGATGGCGGAGCTCCGTCTCGTCGAGAGACAGGACGCCGTACCGGCCCCGGGACCGGGGATCCGGTCGGCCTCGAAAATAATAGAACAGGCCCACCAGAACCCACAATCGGCTCCTGGAAGTGGAAGCCACGAGGACGTAGTGCTTGCGCGTCCCTCTCACGGTATGCGCCATATCCACATGCAGCACTCCGTTGACCCGGGCATAACGAATCGGCGTTCTTGACGGCCTCTGTGAAATGACTTCAAGGCGCGTTGGCGGACCATAGGCAAACTGACAACTTTATACCCCCCAAGGCTAAGACTACAAATAAACCCATTCATTTGTACTGCCGGTTGCCAAGTCGACCAAGACCCGGGATAAATCGCTTCAACTCCTCCCGCATTCGCCTCCACCACCTACTTAAAGAGGGGCAACCCAGCTCCGAATAATCTTCAAGCTGGTAAGGCCCATTCCATCAATCGCAACGGCTCAGAGCTTTTCGTCTCCCGCTAACCAAAATGCGAGTCTCCAGCATCACCACCCAACTCATCTGGGCGATTTCGGCCCCTTTCGCCGCGTCGCAAACATGGGCCGACCTCGCCCCCATCCCGCTGGAAAGTTTGCAGGAGCACATCACCCTCTCTCCCAGCCCAAATCAAATCGTCACAGTAGGAGGAATGGTCGGAAACGGCGTCACTACCAACGCCGTCCTCCTCTACGACATCCCCAGCAACACCTGGAAGGCCGGCGCATCGCTCCCCGTGGCCCTCAACCACCCCAATGCCGCGGTACACGAAGGCAAGATCTACACGGTCGGCGGTTTGACGGGCGCAAGCGGGTGGCCGGCGACTCCCAACTCGTGGTTCTATGATCCTGCCAAGAACTCGTGGACCGCACTCGCAGCCATGCCCTCGGCCGTCGCTCGGGGAAGTGCAGCGTCGGGGGTTTACAACGGGACCATCATCATCGCGGGCGGGATTCCGAGGAGCGGTGGCCGGACGGTGGATACGGTTTCGGCGTACGATATCGCTGCGAACAAGTGGGTCGAGTTGCCCGAGGCGGCCGCAAAGATGCCCGGCGCTCGGGACCATGCAGCCTACGGCCAGGTGGGCAGCAAGCTGTTTGTTCTTGCTGGCCGGGAGAACAGCGTGCGGGCTGTGAAGAATGACATTTTCATTTTGGACCTCGCAGATCTCTCGGCAGGCTGGAAGACGAGCTCAGCCAAGATGCCCACGGCTCGAGGTGGTCTTGTGGCCGCGGTTCTTGGCACAAAGATCTACACGTTTGGAGGGGAGGGCAACCCAGCGCCAAATACTCGTGGTGTCTTCAACCAGACCGAGGTGTACGACACGGTTGCTGACACCTGGACAAAGGAGTCCGCCATGAAGCTGCCGAGACACGGCACCTCGGCAGTCGGTGTGGGCGGGAAGATCTACATTCCTGGCGGCGGCATCATTGAAGGTGTGGGAGCGACAAAGACGTTTGATGTTTTTACCCCGTGAGGAACTTGACTTGCGCAAGCTAGAGTTCCTTCAACTACAGCCTGTATGTACATGATCCCCTGACATTACAGCAACTCGACCCCAAGAGACCTTTTGGCCCCGGTGCATCGATCAGTTACACATGCTGAGAACCCCGTGCCTTTACTTGAACTGGCTGAAGAACTTCCACGTTTCGACGGCGGAATAAGTCGCATTGGCCCCCTTGTCCCTCGGCTGAGGGGTGTGGCCACCGTCGTACTCGAGCCAAGTCACCGGATAACCCTCCTTGCACCCCTTGTACTCGACCTTGGTGTGAGTCCCGCTGCCGATGGCGGGCGGAGTGAAGGTCTCTTGCGTGCATCCGTTGTTCTTGATGAATCTGTCCCTGATTCCTCGGGCGGCCGTGATGTTGAGATCACCATCTACGCCGTGCTGGCCGTAGAAAGCAATCGGGTCGTCGCCGCCAGCACATCCGCTCATGAGACCGCCTGACTGGGCCGAGATGGCGCGGAACTGCTTCGCAGCGCTGCAGGCGAGGGCGGTTGACATGGAAGCACCGTAGCTGAAGCCGACGGAAAATACCAGGTTCTCGTCAATGCAGAGGTTCTCCTTGACCGTCTTGAGAATGTCCAGCATGAGTGTGACATCCTCGCCGCCGCGGTTGGCCCAGCCGCGGTCCAGACCGTTGGGGTTGACATAGATGGCGCCGATCGAGTCGGTCACCAAGGCAGGCAGGCCATACCAGGGGAGATAGCCGCCTTCGCCGTTGGCCACGAGGGTAGGGTTGCCGCCCATGGCATGCAGCGTGAAAATGAGCCGATAGGGGTGGCTATTGTCATAGGCCTCGGGGGTCTTGAGGAGGTACCAGCGGGACTTGTCGTTGACAGTCAATGTGTGGTTTCCTGCTGCGATGCCGGCGGCTTTGCCACATCCTGGCGACGGCTTGGCTGCTGTGGTGAGGTCGCCCAGACCAAGAAGAACGAGGGCGACTGCCCGCGAGAGTTGTGAAACCGTAAACATCGTGACCTGTTGCTGTTGTAACAAATGCTTTGCGCATCAACACCTGAGATTCAACCGCGAAAAGTCCGAGGGGCACCCGACTGATATATCCTGATCAAGCCTTCGAGGAGTTTTTGCCTCATGGCCGGACACGATGAGGTCTGCGCAATTGATACCTCCGCATTGCCCAGTCGGAACTACGCGCTGCGGGGCGAGGAGAGGGGCAGGACGCCGAGAATGAAATCGTATAGCGCTCAAGGCGGAATCATTTCGCATAATACCCGCGGATCTTGACTCGGCAATCACCAATATCGCAACTCCATATTACCCGAACAAACTCTTGGGTGCGGTTGCATCCAGGAACGACTCTTGGCGAGCCAATAGTATAGCGTGCCCGAGTGAAACGCGTCATCGACGCATCTCGTCCTCTCAACTGGACATCGAATCCCACCTGTCAGAAGTCTTGAAAGTTGTGCAATTGCGTGCCCATCTACATGAAAAGAAGCCAATACCGTTTAACCGCCCCGACGCCATACATGCTACCGGGTATCCCATACTATTACAACCGACGACAAAAGACCCCAGGACCGTGACTTTCAAACCATGCCCGTTCGCCTTGCCGAACCGGACATCATCCATCCGCTCAAGTCGCCCAGAGGCAACCGCACGGGAAAGTCCACTGTTTCAAGCAGCGTAGACAGGAGAAACCACCATGCCACCATCGAGGCAACGAAGCCGCAAACTCCACCGGCCTTGACCAGAGTCTCAGCGGTCGCGCCGTTGCGGTCAAAGTTTGCCGCCAGAAGGAAGTAGGCGCCTCCCAGCGTTCCAAATACGCCAATGAGGGAGAAAAATATGGCAACGAGGACGACGTTGGTTCGCAAGGAGCAAATGAAGAACATCATGCTCAGGACGGCCATCCAGATCAAAATCCATCCTATTGACTTGTCAGCTTCTTGGCGCTTGGTGGCCAGGTGGGAGCAGCCATACCGAAACTTGCATTGAAGCCCTGCGTCGCGAGACCAGCTGCTGGTTCGGCCCCGGCTGGTGCATAGGACGCAAAGGCGGCAAACGAGGGTGTCAGGGTGCCGGCAAAGGAGAAGAAGAAGGCGCCGTATGCCGCAAATACGACCGAGGGAAAGGTGTTGCCTAGGAGGAACTCGAGCAGTGATGAGAGGATGAGGAGGAGGCCGCCGAAGAAGTAATATGTTGCTCTGTTGCGCAGCGTCAGTATGAAGAATGAGGAAGTGGGTAGTGTAGACGCAGGGATACATACACTCCCGCTGCACCATTACCACCAGCTCCTAGAAGACCCATCAAATTGCAGGATAAAGGTGTCATGGCAACTACAATGCCGACCAGTGCACTGTTTCGGGAAACCTTGATGTCAGCTGACAAACGTCATGAGAGTCGAGCCGGTATGAATATTCTGCCGCTGGAGAGACGCACATTGGAGTTGGATTTCCCAACCCTTTTCTCCAATCTCCAGTTGGAGCCCCTTGACTTCGTATGCTCTTCAAATCGTCTTCGGCCCATTGGGTCGGCGGTTGTGAATAGGCGGTATCGTTCCTCGCAAGAAAGAGCTTCTCGAACAGCTCGGCTGACATGTTTACGGTTTGCGCATTCCGAAGTTGTTGCATCGAGCCGTCGAGGGAAGGTTTTCGGGCCGGCGCGGGCCGGAGGCTGTAAGTCGGGGCCGGCATGGCGATGTGGGGCTTTGTGCGGAGATGTGGGTACCACTCGGCGGAGCTGATCGTCGGTCGGGTTCAATCGAGAATGGAGCTTGGATTTGGCATGCTGGTCGCACCCGTGGGAAATAGGTGGTTGGAATTTGGGATCTTTAAGTTTGATGCTGTTCCCCTATTCTTGGGACGGGTGCTAGGGGGTGTGATGTGGACCTGGTGATGGGGTGTTGATCTGCGTGTCAGGTTCGGTCGCGAGCCGCACCTCCGACGGCATGGCGCGGGAGTTGGGCCCCCTGTCTTGGCGAAAATCGTCGACTCCATTTTCGCCCCGGCATCGAATGCTAAATCCAGGAAAGATCCCGACTGCACTTCATTGGCATGTACATCCATACCTGAATTTCCAGATGTCATTCACGGGCACTGTTCTTTGCCTCGACTTTTGCTCTGGACAAACCCTCACAACTGCGCCTCTGACTGCTGCTCCCAATCACGTCGCGCCAAGAAACGCGGGGTCGGACGCCAAATGCAAGCACATGGCGGGCTCAGACCGACTCGGCGACGCTGCGGCGGGAGACATCCTCGGACGGTTTCAGGACCTCAAACTCACAGCTAGACCCCCAAGTCTGCGTCAAGACCCCCCTGAGGCGTTGTTTCTTGACGGGATGACACCGCCACGCCACAACGTGTCACTCTGAAAACCGGGAATGCGGTTTCTGGCGGGTCGCACAGTTCGTCACAAGCCAAGACATGACCATCTTTTGCATCTTCTCGCACTTCGGATGCTGGAGATGGATCCTAATCGAGACGCATCGCCGCCAGCTCTTCACAGGATCTTGGTATTGTCTTGAAAGGCCGAGACAAAGAATGAGCGACGAGTGCATCGAACTAAAGATGGTCCGGGCCTAGGGCCACCAAACCATACAAGACTGGTCAGGCACCGTACCTATGTATACATTGTCCCTGTTCATGTTGGTTTCCCCCGCTAGCATCCCGAAACACAGCTGCATGTTGCCTGGTGAACCTTCTGCTGGCCAATGGCAATAGGGGGCAACAACGCAGTGTTCCAACCCAGCATCCTGCATGTGGTCATTAATGGTCCCCTGCAGGTTCCAATCGCCACTGGCAAGCCCCGCCTTTGAGGTCGACACTCCTTGGTATCATGAGTGTTGAAAATGTAAAGTGTGGCCAACGTGGTGCTATTAATCCATCTCAGGAACCTGGTTACAAAGAGAGCCACACGCTGATCAGATCAACACATGCCCAGGCCAGCAACTTCATCGCCGCCATCGCCACCAAGGATGGGGTGGCCGCGGCTCATGTGTTCATCAGAGACCTGACCTGCAGCCCGCCAACCCCAATGGGGAATTCGAGTTGCTAGAGCTTCTGCAGACGGATAAGCTCCCGTGGCTGCAGTCCATCCAAGAAACACCATGACCGAATGGAGGGGCTCAGCCCTGCTAGGCTCACCGAGGTGCAGAACCATCCATGTCGGGTGAACACGTCGGCAAGTACTAAAACCATCTGCCATCTGCCAGTCTTGGATCTGGGGAGCGGGGCTTTAGACTTTCGTGTGGACGGTTTCTCCCGATCTCCGCACTCCGAGAACAATAATACACAAAACAATGGGCATTGTCACGGACATTTACGAAATCCGATGGGCTGTTGCATCAGCAATCATTGCGTTGTACGTCATTGTGAAGATCCGCGCGTACAGGCGACTGAGCGCGTTTGACGGTCCATTCAGCGTGGGCTTCAGCAACTTCTTGTTCAGCAAAGCCCTCATCAACTTCAACTTCCACCTGTGGCACAAGGATGTCATTGACAAACATGGCCCTATTGCGAGGATTGGTCCAAACGACCTCATCACCAACTCGCCCGAGCTCCTCGCCCACATGAGTGCAGTGAGATCCCCCTACACGCGCACAAAGTGGTTCAACCGAGCGACGCGGCTGTGGCCCGGGAAAGATCACATTTTCAGCCTGCTGGATGAAGAAGAGCACCTGGCAAGGCGGCAGCAAATGGCCCCTGGTGTACGTTACCGTCGTGTGTCTGACATCACTGGGAAAACTGACATCACACATCACCGGGAAAACTGACACTTCACACAGTACTCGGGCAAAGAGAATCTATCCCTCGAGAGCTCTATAGACGTGCACATCCAGGAACTCGTGGAGCTCATCCGATCAAAGTACCTCTCAACTGACAAGGAGACAAAGCCGATGGACTTCGCAAAAAAGGTGCAATACCTGACCCTTGATGTCATCAGCAATGTTGGCTTCGGAAAACCGTTTGGAGATGTCAAAGCGGACGAAGACCTTAACGAATATCTCGAAGCGGGGGAGACCGGACTCGCCGTGGTGTCCGTCGGCGCCGCCCTCGGCTTGACTTGGCTCCTGCAATGGTCCCCACTGGCGAAGATCATGGGTCCTTCCGAGAAGGACCTGGTTGGATTTGGTCGAATGCTCGCGACAGCCCGGGAACTGGTGCATGACCGACTGAAGCGAGATACCTCCGGGAAATCCGACATGTTTGCATCGTTTGTACGGCACGGCCTCGACACGGACCAGCTCGTCTCCGAATCCGTCCTCCAAGTTGTGGCTGGAAGCGATACAACCGCAACAGCACTGCGATGCATTTTCCTCTACCTCATGACGCACCCTCGCGTCTACGCAAAACTACAGGCCGAAATCGATACAGTCTCGCGAACAAGCGCAAGCGGCATCATCTCAGACGCAGACGCGAGGAAGTTGCCTTACATGCAGGCCGTCATCAAGGAGGGAATGCGCGTTCACCCACCCGTCACAACAACCATCGGAAAGCGGGTTCCTGACGGGGGTGATACCGTGGTAGTTAACGGCAAACAAGTCTTCCTTCCCGGAGGTGTCAATGTTAGCCAAGCGACACTTGCAGTGCAGCACAACAAGGACATCTTTGGAGATGATGTTGCCGACTTCCGCCCGGAGAGGTGGTTGTTGGAAAAGGATGAGAAAAGGCTGGCGGAGATGAACCGAGCCAACGAGCTCATCTTTGGGTATGGAAGGTATCAGTGTTTGGGCAAGTCCATCGCCATGATGGAAATTGGCAAGACCGTATTCGAGGTTAGTTCAACTTTGCAATCTAGACCCGGACGAGAGTGGCTAACTGAACGCAGCTCATGAAAAGTTTTGACTGGTGTCTTGCCAGGCCCGAGAAACCGTGGAAGGAAAAGAACTTCTTTGGGATTTTCACACAGACGGACATGTTGGTATTAATCACCGAACGGGAGCGGAAGTGAGTAAGTGCCGTTGCTTGGAGCCAAGCATTTGTTTCATGGTCGGTGGCAAGTCTGGGCGAGGAGCCATTCTTCCGTGAGTGAGTGATTGGTAGAGGCATGACTTGGCAGATCGACGTTAGTTTCCACCATTAACAGCCGCTCGGGTAAAGACCGATCTTGTAGCATTCCCAAACAACCAGACTCTTGTACTAGCTGGGATGATGTTGCCAGGTCGCTTCAACACAGCGGAGGTGAAGGGCATCGTCGGACCGGCTGAACCTCTCCTGACTGCACAACAAAACATCAACACTGCCATGTCGCTGCGCAACCTCCTTTTGTCGGGCGTAGCCATCAGCCGCTGTGCGGCTCTGGAACAACACACCCATAGTAGCCACCGCAGCACAACCAGGCATCTCGCCCGCGACGCCTTTTTTACGGGGCACCAAGCGCAGTGCTCTTCAGCCTCGCACCCTTCCTCAACAGCCTCCTATTCGCAACTTCCCTGGTCCTACCCGCCGCATTGTGTTGAGGATTCGAGCACGAACAGCAAGTTTTGCGTTTACACGTCATCCGACTACAACAATGGCCACGGAGTTAGCTTCATAACAGCCCCTACGGCCGAGGACGAAATCCTGTCCATGGTCAGCAATGCGTCTCTAACCGAGAGGGGCAGGGAACACCTCGCCCCGGCTGATGATCTACCCTATCTCGTGCGGGAAGTACCGGACAAGGGGCGTGGCATCTTTGCCCAGCACCCCATCCGGAAGGGCTCGGTCTTTCTTGTTGGCTTCCCGGCGGTTGTCATCTCCCAGGAGTTTGAACTTGAGACTTTCCCCGGAATTTCAGACGCGGCGCTCCACCGGCTTTACGAAGTTGCATTTCAACAGTTGCCGTTTGCCGCAAGGGTGACCTCACTTGCGCATAGCCCAGAGCACGATCTCTACCAGGATATCGTCAGGAAGAATGGATTTGGGGCGAGAATTGCGGGCCGGCCGTACTCGGGAGTTTTTCCCGAGATTGATGTGGGACCCTCTTACAGAGCGGACTGGCAGTGACATGGCTAACAGGGGTTATGACAGTTGATGAACCACGGCTGCCAACCAAAGTATATCGCACCCAAGCAATTTTCTTACGCGTCCAGATCGACGACTAACTGGTTCTAGCACCATGGTTCGCTTCTCAGCAAGTACGCTATCAGTCGAGGCCATGGCTGTCAGAGACATTGCCCCTGGTGAAGAGCTGGTGATAAGTTGTGAGACTCCCTCCTAGTGCTCCTTCGACACCTAGCTAACTCGCGTACTATCAAGACACTCCTCCAGACCTTCCCACTTCGGACAGGCTGCAGCTACTTGAAAAGCACTACGGTTTCAAGTGCACCTGCACTCTCTGCACCGCTTCTCCGGAAAGCCAACTTCTGTCAGACACTCGAAGGTCTCGAATCCAGGAGATTCGTTCTTCAATCGAGGGAATCCAGGACCTGGCCGTGCTGAACAATACAGCAGAAGAGCTCGTTGACCTACTGTCGCTCGAAGGGCTGGACTTTAAGTTGAAGGACTATCACTGGGGAATCGCCATGGCGTTTTACCGGCTTGGTGATCTGGACTCGGCGATCCGGCATGCAGAACAAGCTTTGGAGAAGGCAAAGGTTCTGGGCGGAGGGGACGAAGAAGAGGTCAGTGCCATCAGTGGCAATATTGTTTTCCTAAGAAATAAAAGGGACGAGAAGCCGAGAACCGCAAGTGGCTCGGAACAGCACAATGGCGAGACACACTGAGCTCCGTCAGCTGCGTCAGGAGTCGCAGGCGCCGTTCCCAAGGGTAGAAGAAAACTGTAGTCTTTACGCCGCGTTGTGTCTCGTTTAGCATGCGTTCACCTAGGCACCTGCAGCGTCTAGGTATTGGGTAGAGATGCCACAGAACTTATCATCTGCCGGCAAGCACTTTTACGTTTAATAACTCCCCACTGTTTCATCCAATGAATCACTACAAGAGACATTTCAAGTTGGCAATTTACGGCGCGTATCTGCAACATCCAAGCTTAACCCTCACTGGTATGATCTTGGAAAGAACTCACTTGCCGGTGCGAATCGCTGTTAGCTGTCAATTTAAGGCGTACCTGGTACCCAGTCTTCAACCTATGACTGCCGGACTGACGAGAAATGGGGTTGCGGCCGATGCCTCCTTCATGTTTGGTTCAATATCCCATCTCCCGTTTGTACATGCTGCTCGATAACAAGCCAGAATAGCCCCGTTCCAAGAGCCCACACACTCGGACTACCTCCTTCACACTCGATGCCGCTTTGCAATTGAAACTATCCCCAGTAGTCTGGACAACACCATCACTACCCTCGGTCGGATCTTAGAGGCCGTGCAAGAACTGAAGGGCTTGAATCTCAACCCAAAATCGGACACGCAGGAGTCGCGGGAGTAGTCCTGGCGTTGTTGACGTGGAAGATACCTAGATAATGAATATCTGATGTTTGATGAAGCCACCGCGGGGTTGTTGCTGTTCGAGTTGTACGAGCCAGGCGTTGGGGACATTGTGTTTGAGGAGATGGGGATGATGGGTAAGGTGATGATGGTTGGTTGTGACTTATGCACGGCTGGCCTATGGAGAAGCAAAAATCATCTCGGTTCTGCCCAAGTACCTTGGTTCGAGTTGGCTCGCAGGGCATAAGCCTCTCAAGGTCGTGGAGACAACAGTCCGAATCAAAAGCTCACATTGTCCGAGTCCCCTTTGTTCTTCCCCCGTCTCAACCACGCGTCCTCCGGGAATCAAAATGCACCCCGAGTCCGAGTCTTGCTTGTAATCAAGGTTGTCGTCGGAAAGATGGGGGTCTGACAAAGCCACCCAGGGAGAACGGCTTGGATCTTGATGCTTCACACGTTGTTTGTTTAGTTTCCTACTCCTTTTGTTGCAACACCGGGGTTTGTGGAGTTTCTGTGACCAGTTCCATTTGGCCGCAAAGCCATGAATAAATCATAGGAATGCATCAGCCCCTTCTCATGCAACCGCCTTGTGCAGCCTCGGAACCCAATGCAGGGCGATATCAGGGGACCAACAAAAAGTTTGGAATCACTGCTGATGCCCCTAATGCGCTCCGCCACGCAGGCACCACGAGCGAAGGACACAAGCGCCTGAGATCCTTGGGGCTGATCGCTCTGCGACCACTCGCAACCCCTGTACGCAACTGCACAGCAACCAACCCAAGCGCCAGCCGCGAAGCGCCAGCCCCAGGCACGTAATTTCCTTTGGCTGGGCACTGGCCGTCCGCCTTTCCCTTGACAGGCCAAAAACGACGTCATTTTACGCCCGAATGCGATGCTCGCACTCCTTCGGTCTCCAGCCCCTCGGACCCCGAGTCTTGGCGCGGCGAGAAACCATGACAACAAATCTGCATCCCCACCCTCGGATCTGCGTCCTTTGCGACTTTTCTCACCATCCGCATGGAACGCGGCGATGGCACAACCCCGAATCGGCGGCGCGGCGCCGAACGCGACTCAGAATGGCCAATACTCGACGCTGCCCGAGGTCATTCCGGGCTTCGGGAATCTCGACATGACGCTGCCTGAGGTGCGACAGCAGGAGCAGGAGAAGATGTTTGTGGGTGGAGGATATGGCATGGTGAAGCCGGTGTCGCCGTCGCCATCACCAGCGCCGGGCACGGCAGAGATTGGGGACAATACAAATATGGGAGGTGCGGGTGCGAGCGCGGACGAGCCGCGACCAAACTGGTTTCGAAGGCAGCGCAAGTGGGTGCTCTTTGCGATTGCGGGCGTCATCGTCGCAATCGTCGTGGCGGTGGTGGTTGGTGTGGTGGTGGGGACAAAGAACTCGGAAGGGGGAACCAGCGGGTAAGCCATTCATTTCCCCTGAGACAGGACGTGGTGTTTTTTTCGGGCAGGATGTTGACGCGGGGAAAAGATCCGGCGGCTCAGCAGCGTCGAACAACAAAGACTCGGGATCGGGCACCAACTCCGGCTCCGACTCGGCGACACCCACCGGGGCCACGCCCTTCGGCGTCCCGACCACATTCCCCGATGCGCCCAACGGCCAACTCCTCCTTTCCACCTGCAAAGGCACAATCTGCCCGCAAATGCTCGCATCGGCTCAATACGGCAGCCCTCGCACAACATACATCTTTGCACGCGGCCTTGACAATGCATTCTGGTACCGCACCTTCACGGCCGGCGCCTGGACCTCGGAGTGGAAGTCTCTCGGCGGGACCTTCATTTCGCAGCCCACGGCCGTCTCGATGCGCGACGGGCGGGTCGACGTGTTCGGCGTCTACCAGGACAAGACGGCGCGGTACAAGACGTTCCAGAACGGCGTTTGGGAGACCGAGTGGACGAGCATGAACGGCGTTTGCCAGTCGCAGCTCAGCGTGTGCAGCCGGGGCCCCGACAACCTCGAGATTGTCCATTTGGACGCGAGCAACGGCGTGTGGCGCAAGTACATGGCCGACGGCATGACATGGTTGCCCCCGAAGTGGGAGGGCATCGGCGGGTACGCGTCGAGCACGGTGGACGTGGGATGTGCCCCGCCGAGCAACGGCGTGCTGGGGCGGGCCGACATGGTGGCGTACGGAAGGGGAAATCCCAACTACGGCATGACATACAAGAGGACGAATGCCACAGGCACCGGATGGAGCGGGTGGGCGAATGCGACGGGGTCGTTTGATGGCGATCCGACCGTGTTGTCGTCAGTCGACAGGGCCGACTACTTTGGCGTTGCGACGGACGGGACCGTGAGGCATCGGAGTTGGTTGAATGCAACGGACTCGATGTCGGAGGAGGTCAACCTCGGCGGCGGCTTAATGTCGGCTGTGGCCGTGTTTGCGACAGGGGACTCGAGGATCGATATCCTCGCCGTGGGCGGAGATGCGAGGGTGTGGCACAAGGCGAGGATAGGCCAGACCTGGGGGACGGCGTGGGAAAGCCTGGGCGGGTGGTTTAACAGCGCCCCCAAGGTTGTCGCGACGGGCGAAGGCGAGGCCGTTGTGTTTGGGTTGGGGCCAAACGGGACCATCATCCATGCCAACATTGATGTGGGGGAGAACTTTAATTGGGGTCAGAGGCAGTGGTATAGCGATGGGGGCGAGATGACAGCGAGATGGTACCGGCTGGGTCCGGCATGACCCCCTTTGGCGCGTGTATCTTGTATTCAGCTGTATAAATTATCTTATGCCCACTTCCGACATTTGGCTTCTCATCTGCCCGGAAGATCACGAGGCTGGTAGTTGTACTTGTCATTTTCGGGTTCCTACCTAGGTAGACAACAACTTATCGAGGTTGTCAAAGGACCGAGTTGTTCTCTCAACGCTATCGCGGATGAGTTCGCCATTGCTTTCGAGGCTATTGATCGCAATATCCCGGAGCCTACTCGGGTGGAACGGCGTCGTTGTATCTCGGCAGCACGTGCAAGGCGATCATGGTAGTTCAGCCGTAATGGAGACCCCCCTGTTCTTCATGTTTCACGCCAAGCACACGGGCAGCCGCGAGCTAATAGCCTCGCCAAAGCTCTGAAGCTTTGGTGAAACAGCGTCTTGGCCACTAGGGTCAACTAGGTAGTACTCATCCGAACACAATGCTCGGCCCCCCGTGTACACGGAGAGGAGGATCCACATACGGCCCCTGAGGTTGGAAAATGCTACAGTCTCGCAGTTGCGTGGGGTGTGTGTTGCTCGGTTGTGCTTTCCTTGTAGTCGCAGACAAGGGTCGCCAACTAGTCGGTTTTGACCTGCTCTGGCGGCCCGCACCCAAGGGGCTGGCTCGAGCGTCGATCGGAGAGATCATATATGAGACTGGACCAAGCACAACCCTGGGTCCTCCAAGTTTATGTTCTGCATGCCGGCCATCCAACCATTCCTCTTCACTTCTGTTCGATATTATTGCCCCAACAGTCTCTTGAATCCGATTCATTCGCTGATTCTAGCCTGGCGCTACCCTGCATACCATGAAGTCCTTCGCAGCAATCCTTTTCGGGGTCAGCGTTGCGCTCAGTGGTGCGCCACCCTGTGCCTTGTCGTGATCGCGCATAGGCTGACCGACACACATAGCACCCACGGAGTCGTTGTTGGAAAGACAAGCCAGGGCCTGCTTCATCGTTGGCAACCAAGTCCTCCCCGCCGAAGTCGCCAACATCGTGACATCCCTCCAACCGCAAATCACCTGCGATGCCACTCGCACAACACTCTCCGGTGTTCCCGACGTATCGTCCGGAGGAGTATCGTTCTCATCCATCAACTTTGCAACATCGAGACAAAGCGCGCTTGAGTTCGCCCTGACCACGTTTGCGACCAAATCCCCGCTGGCTAGCAACGACCTGGCCACATTCCAAAGACAACTCGACGTTTACCGGGCAACAGAGGCTGGAATACGGTCGATGGGCGGAAACCTTGCCATCAAGGTGCCCAAGTTCTTTCTCGAGTTCCAAATCTCGCGCATCCAAACGGCTCAGGGGAACCCGCCCACGGCGCCGGGACAACAGGTGGATCACAAGCTGGGGAAGGTGATAAAGAATGTCGGGAGGGAAAGGCAGGAGCTTTTGGACCAGGTTACGGCCTTGGCCAGAGTGCTCGCCTAAATACATGTAGATTGGTATTTCAGACTGAGCCAAAGTACACCACTGGTGCTTGGAACTCAACTGCCTTCTGACTCGTCTTGTCTAAACTCCCCCAAACACAAGCAAGCTCCTAATCCCCACGTTCCCAAACCCCTTTTGAAGCAACAACTGTCGGCCGCGGTGCACAGGAAACTCGGCCACCACCAAGACGCTCACATTTTCATTCGGTACACCCATCTCATTCAAGACTCGGAGGACGGCGCAGAGCGTCTTCCCCGTAGCCAACACGTCATCAACCACCACGACTGACGCACCTGACACAATGACCCCTCGCTCTATCTCCACAGTCTCCTCGGCCTCGTCCATGTCGCATGTCAAGCCCGAGATGTGTGACTGCGTCTTACCAACCGAGACGGTAGGAGGCGGGAGCTTCCCAGCCCGACGCACCAAAGTCAGACGCACATTCATCTGTGAGCCCAAGGCAGATGCAAAGATGAAACCTCCGGCCTCGCAGCACACGATGGCGTCAACATTGGCCCAGTCTCTGGCAAAACGGCTCTTCAAGAGAGAGGTGCAGAGAGCCAGGCCACCCGGACGTTGAGCGATGTCGAGAATATGGCGGAACTCGACGCCCTGACGGGGAAAGTCGGAGACGGTGCGTACCATGTCTGCGAGTCGCCCTAGGTCATCATGAACAAGGGGTAGGAGATGATCTTCAGCGAACTTCCGAGCTGCGTGATCTCCGCGCTCGTTGTTGACGAAACTGAACTCGGGAAATGAACCCGACTGGTTGAAGCATTCCTGTTCTCTCGCATCCGTCCCTTGGCGGGCCTGTCGCACCCAGTCACGGGCTTGAACGCGAACCTCGATCAACCTTCTTTCGGGTATGAGATGCCAAAACTTCGACACCGGGGCTTCGTCTCTCATGCCAGTGATGAAAAGAACGTCGACATCCGCAGCACTGCCCACAACACTCAGAAAGTGCTCCTCGGGGAGACAAGGGCGTCGTCTCACTTGTTCCTGGAAGAAATCCGTCAGGGCCAATCGGTGCTCCTCCTTGTATGAACGGTCTCGCAGTAGGCGTTCGAAGCTGCATCCCGTAGCAGCAGCGTATTCCCGCTTCGTGGCCTCGCTGATGCTCACCGAGCGCGCTGTGGTGAGACCCTGATGATTGAAGACCGAGACCCAGATGTCGGCACAGAAGTCCTTGCCAGCGCCGCTCTCCCCGGTCACAAGAATGATGAGCTGGGGTCCCATCGGGGTCCTCGGAAGTGGACAGGCATATGTCATGACGTTTTGCGGATCCATGAACCTCTTCAGACGAGCCAGTCGGGGCAAGTTGGTACCAAAAGCCTGCCTAGACAACACGGCATCTCGGGGATCCGGTCCAAGGTCGGCGCCATAAACACCGACACTCAGGGGCAACATGTCTCGGACGACATCATACACCCACTGCTGAACCGCGCGCGCCGTGGCTGTCCCATCTTGGCCACGAGGCCAGACCCCCGTTACAACACACGCAAAGTCCCAGTTTCGACAACCAAACGCCGATGCCTCGGGAGCGACGTCGTCGATTGCCCCGCCGCCGTGCAGGAGGTGCAGATAGCAAAGGGGCGAAGGTCGACTCTCGAGGGCCGCCACCAACGCATCGGTAATGCTTGCGGTGGCGATGTCCTTGAGAAACACACAGCGCTTGAAGGCGGATGTCTTGCCGCCGCCGTGTCCTCCGTGCATAGCGGACAGGTACATCTCGGTCTCGAACAGGCCTATGCTGTCGACAGTCTTGGTGCTGGTCTCCGGTCCAAAGATTTCCGTGAAGGAAGCCACAGTGTGCTTCCCAGGGGTGACAGTCTCGGACGAGACTTCATAGGTCGTCACGCCAAGATGAAGGCGGCCAGCATCCCAGTACAGATATCCATCCGCAGAGCAATGTCGAAGGAGCTTCCGCGCCACAAGCTTGCCAAAGTCCCCAATCTTTCTGATTGCATCCTCCCTGCCCCCAAGTGGAACAACCCAGTTGCGAACCACGTACTCAGGGGCTTTGTAGGCCCTAAACACAACCTTGATGACAATACCAAAGTTGGTTCCAGCCCCCCTGATCGCCCACAACAAGTCTCTTTCGTTGCCAGATCGCACGGCGCCAGGAGGTTGGTGGTGAGAAGGGACATGGCCAACGTACACAACTCGAGCAGAGTCAGGGATGACCAGGACCGCACCGACAATAGCATCGCAGGTCAGACCGTGTAACCTGGCGAGGTGACCAATGCCCCCCTGAAGCCACATGCCCGATCCAACGCTAGGTCGGGACCCCAACGGGACTGTCAATCCGGCTGCCATGGCTTTGCCGATGATGTCGCCTGTCTTAGCACCAGTCGAAGCGACGACGAGGGGACCGAAGCCTTCGCTTCCGGGGCTGCCACGGATAACATCAACCTGATCGAAAGAGGCCATGTCGACAGCGACAACGTTGGGGACGATGCAGCTTCCGCCGTGGCCCCCACCAATGACAGTGAGTCCAACCGAATGTTGAATGGCCCAAGAGACACAATGCTTGACGTGGCTGATACTTGCCGGTCGAACGATTGCCGCGGGGCGACGAAGTCCAGCCTCCCGGTTCTTTACCACAACGGCCGACTTTACTACTGGAACTTCGGCTAGGAGAGCCGCGGGGGTAGTTGCATGCTGGGTGAAGGCTACTATGATCTCGGGCGCGGCGAACTCGAGCTGCTCTCCCCTAGGACGTCCCAGCTTGCGACACAAGCTGCGCCATGCGTCTCGCACGAGGGCGTCAACAGCGACGTCGCCCATCCGAGACCCGGTGATGAAGGCCGAAAAGGAATCCAGGGCATCGTTATCGTCCGGGACTTGAACGATCCCGGAGGGAAAGGATGCTGTGTGGTGGCACACGAACCCGTCGAGGTCCAGGCTATCGCGGTGGAAGACGGCAACGAGTCCATCCAGGGGCGATGCAGGAAGCATCAACAAGCTTTGTAAAACGGCAGAGTGTTTGTCGGGCATGCCGTACATGCTATGGCAGAAGATGATGATGTCGTACTTGTTGTCATTGGTCTGCGAAGCGTCTTGCGAGTTGGCAGGGAAGGGAGCCTGGTGAATCTTGGGTGGGGCTTCCAGAGACGGCATGGGGGCTTTGGTCTGAAACCACTCCTGCAGCTTGGTGGCGAACAGCGTCATGGGCTCAAAGGCGGTATATCCCGTGATCTTGCGTCGTTGATGGTCAGGGAGATAACCGAGCACGCTCTCTGGACCGGGGCCAATTTCGAGGACGGAGATGCTGGTTCTGGCGCTCATCAGTGGTGCCAAGAGCGATGAGAGCTGGGGGATGATGAAATTCTGGTAGGTTGCCCATCCCACGCCGCGCTTGAAGGTGTCGAAGCCCGAAGCGTACTCTGCGTCCGTGAGAAGTCGCTTGTATGCGGCCGCTGCGCCTGGGACCGAGGATGATGCGTCCTTCAGGGCTTGCTTCAGTGTGTCGATGGAAGCCATGGTGACAGAGTAAGTGGCTCACAGCGTGGTTGTGATGGAGAGTCAGGAAAGTGGAAATTCGAAGTAGAAATTCAGGAGAACGCGAGCAACCTGGGTGAGCGGCGATCCCCGAAATTTGGAACAGAGTGGAAGCGCCGACGCTCAGCTGTGGGTGGGAAAGTGCAGAATATGAGCTCCATCCAAGAAGCAAACATGTCCTAAACAAGGCGGAAAGATGCTGTGTCACCATCGCAAGGCTTTGCTATCCGCGATTACGAGACGGGCTGTAGGCCTCACTGCGTTTTCCTTCAGTTTATTGGGCAACATGCACTCAGCCTTGAGCCCCGCTCAAGCCATACCGGATGTCTGCTTCTCTTCCGCCCAGTCTGCGTCTTTCCGATCCTTTTCTGGGAAAGCGGGCGTTCTAGACTGCCCCCTTGAGCCCAACCCGTGATTGGGATAAGCAACTCTACCCCTTTTCCGATGAGTCAACGGGCGCTCTGTCTTGTTTATCAAGCCGAATGCCCTTGGAGTGCGTGGCGGACTCTTCCTCCGAAATCAATCCATCAGCCTACGTGTTAAGATTCAAACCACATTGCTCATCATGCCCCTCACGCCTTCATCTCCGCATCATCACGAGCCGCATAATGGCCAACCTCTTCCATATGAAGCCCCCTCTGGATTGGATTTGGGGACCAAGGGTGGCTCAGCCAAGATGAGGGGGGACCCTGAGGACGGAGTGAAGAATGACAAAGCCGGACGTATGGTGGAGGTGAATGGGTTGATCCATCCCGGTGCGTCAACACTGTCCACTATTCCTTCTCCTTCCCTTGCACTAACCTTCCCAGGCATCGGGACACTCGCAAGACTCCAAGACACCCCCGAACAACACACCACCCGACTCTCCAAGATAGAGTCTGCCGCGCGAACCATTCTCGAGTGCATTGGCGAAGACCCAACCCGACCCGGCCTCCTCGACACGCCGGCCCGCTTCGCCAAAGCCATCATGACCTTCACTGAGGGCTACAGCCAAGATATTCAGACCGTCACCAACGGCGCCATCTTTGACGAACACCGAAGCGGCATGGTCAGCGTCAAAGACATCGACATCTCCAGCCTCTGCGAGCACCACCTGGTGCCATTCATCGGCAAGATCCACATCGGCTACATACCCAACGGCTCCATCATCGGTCTTTCGAAATTGGCACGAATCGCCAACATGTTCAGTCAACGGCTGCAGGTTCAAGAGCGGCTCACTGAGGAGGTCGCTGACACCATCATGGAGGTGCTTAAACCACAGGGTGTGGCTGTCATGGTGGAAGCAAGCCATATGTGCATGGTGATGCGAGGCGTGAACAAAACGGCGGCTGTGACCGTTACGAGCTGCTTCCGCGGTTGCTTTGAGACGAACGACAAGACCAGAAACGAGTTTTTTGCCTTGGTGGGGGCTGGTAGGAGATAGCAATTTCTGTCCCGGAGAATACGCTTGAAAGGGGACAAGGGTCGATAGGTAGTTCAAAGCATCCAATCCTGTATTTGACATGGACTCGGAATATTCTAGTGAGGTTGAGAGGTCGGCTGGTCGATGAGGACTGGATGCACCAGATATCAACATACGTCGTGGATCGGCGCTGTAACTGTTCCGGCTGTGTGACTTGGAGAGTCTCAACCTCGCAGCGGCGAGGGTTAATAGCCGACTGATCCATTAGTACCTGCATGTTATAACGTTATGGCATGGATCATGTTCTTTAGAACTATCTTAGGGCCTGAAAAACGCTGTAGCTTGTGTCTCCCCAGATTATATTTTATTTGATGAATCTTGGCCGTCATGTGACCAAAATGAACACAGGGTGAAAAAAAACACACACGCCACAACCCCCGGCGTTGCAAAATAAAAAGGGGTATCGAGCGAAGAAACAGAAAAAGTCAAATCCAAGTCCTGATCGCAGGTGGCTTATTTTATACTTTTTGTAGAAGATGCCAAAGACAACGCGCACGCCGCCTCCTTCGTCAGGGGGGATTTCACGAAGAAAAGAAGTTGCGGAATGGTCACCATATTAGGGGAATGATGGCGGATTGACTTCGTCAAGGGAAGGTTCTGCCGTCGGAGAAGACAATGGAGAGGAATGCTATGAGCTTGAAGGCCGGGATTGTTGATAGGGACCCGGTTGACAGGACAACGGGGTTGGGTAGGTGTCGAATCTCCGGAGACTTTGCTTGAGTGGATGCTGAAGGTCTTGTTGGTTGTTTCCATTGAGATGGCTAACCAGACAGGCGTGTTTTCTCCTTTTGGTAGGTGCTGGCGAGGTGAATGTCAAGTCAACCAGAGGATGCTGGCGAATAGGGGCTGCCGACAGCGCATCGGGGTGATCCTAACCAATCAAAATTACTCACACGCAGCGTATTCGCTTCCGAACAATTGGAGCTGTGCATTCCCCCACCAAGCCGAAGGGCGTACGGGATCCAAAATGACAGGGCGTATTGAAAGCTCTTCATGAAAACTCGACCCCTCCCCTGAAGTTCACCACTGTCACGTAACTTGAAGTCGTCCACCCTCCACTCCACTTCCCACTTCCCACCCAAACACCATGACAACACAAACCACCACCGAGCTGGAAACCTTCAGCTCCATCCTAATCCCCCCATCCACCCGCAAAGACAACTCCCCCGCTCCAACCCTCCAAACCACCTCCACCCCCCTCCCATCCACCACCCCCATCCTCCCCAAAGGCCGCGCCATCCTCGTCACCATCCAACTCTGCGGCCTCCTCTTCTTCGGCTCCTTCACCAACGGCATCATCGTCGTCGCCCTCCCCGCCATCTCCTCCTCCCTCGCCCTCCCCAAATCCCTCTTCGTCTGGCCCACCTCGTCCTACTACCTCGCCGCAGGCACCTGCCTCCTCCTCGGCGGCTCCATCGCCGACGTCGTCGGCAACAAGCGCGTCAACCTCGTAGGCTGCCTCCTCAACACCGTCTTCACCTTCGCCTGCGGCGTAGCCAGGAGCGGAAATGAGATTATTGCCTTTCGGGCGCTGCAGGGGGTTACGTACGCGCTGGTGATGCCGTCGGGTGTGAGCATCGTGTCGACGTCTCTGGAGGAGGGCAGGCCGCGGAATATGGGGTTTGGGTGTTTGGGGTTTAGTCAGCCTTTGGGCTTTTGCTTTGGGTTGGTCATGGGGGGAGTGTTTACGGATACCGTCGGGTGGAGGCCGGCGTGTCACTTTGCGGGGGCGGCGAGCGCGGCGTTGTTTGGGCTGGGGTGGTTGGTGTTGCCGAGGGATGTCAGGGGGACGCAACGGGTTTCGCGGTGGAGGAGGATGAAGGAGGAGATTGACTGGGTTGGGTTGGGGCTTGCCAGTTCGGGGTTGGCTATGTTTTCGTATACCCTGGCGTGAGTGCAGTCCGAGAAGATGGATTGTTGGGTATTGCTGACCAGGATTCTAGTGCATTGTCCGCCGATATTGATTCCATCAAGCAGCCATCAAGCATTGTCCTGCTGGCGATCGCTGGTCTCTGTCTCCCCGGGTTTGGAGTGTGGATGCACCGTCAGGAGAAGAGCAACCGCATTGCCTTGATTCCCAACTCTCTCTGGCGAAGCCATGTCTTTACCAGTGCGTGCATCATGGTTCTTCTCAGCAACGCGCTCGCAAACTGCATGGAAGTCTACAGCAGCCTGTTGTAAGTCACTTCCCCTTTTTTGCCCCACCCCACTTACACGACTTCCAGCTTTCAAGAGGTCCAACTCTCCTCGGCAATGACAGCCTCTCTGCAAGTCATCCCATCTCTCATCGCCGGCGTTATCACAAGCATTCTCACTGGCATGTTTGTGCACCGCATCCCTGTGCTATGGACCGTCCTCGCCTCCTCCCTCCTTAGCACTGCCGCTCCTCTCCTGATGGCTCTCGTCCGCACTGACCAGCCCTACTGGGAAAACGCCTTCTTCGGACAGATTCTCACGCCCATCAGTTGCGACTTGCTGTTCACCGTGGGTTTGTTGATCGTGTCAGACACATACCCCAAGCACATGCAGGCTTTAGGCGGGGCCGTGTTCAACACCTGTGCACAGATAGGAAGCGCGATTGGGTTGAGTGTCACGCAGGTGATTGCGTCGTCCGTCACTGCCAAAGAAGGAGAGGGTCATGAGTCGCCACAAGGTCTCATGAAGGGTTACAGGGTCGCATTTTGGGTCATGTTTGGATGGATGGTATTTGTGTGTTTAGTATGTGTGGTGGGCATGAGGAGGGTGGGCCGCATTGGGCTGAAGAGGGATTAAAAGGGTGACCAGTGAGGGATTCTCAGCTGCTGGAAGCCCCTGCAGCCACATTGCGAAACTTACTTGATCGTCAGCCCCCAGAAGTTCAGCTCCCCTCCACACCATCCCCAGAGCAGGTACAGGTATGGGGTGACATTCTCCCTACGACGAAATCTCCCCTCGCCGTGGTATATCCACACCATGCATCTCATAGCGCTGAAGAGGCCGTCATGTCAGTCCACTTTCCCTGAAGAGTAGAGTTTTGCTTCATGGTGGGGACGAACTATCGAAAGCGTGGATGTCGGGAAAGATGGTATTTGAAGCTGAAAAGAACCAGGAGTTCAAGGGACAAAGGAATCCTCCTTGTATGTGGAAAAGTCGCAGATGATTTTGAGATAGCTTCACACAGCCAAATCTCCTCATCAGATCAACATTGTTTATTTTCAAACACACTGCTATCGCCCCCTCACAATGGCTATACTCCCTTTTAGTTGCCAAACCGTTCGCAGTGTCTGGCAATCCGCGCTTTCCTCCTCTCGGGTCCTGCGCGGCCGCATCGCAGAACTGAAACTCGGTCCCAAAGCGAGAACATTGCGAGAACCAATCGGGCTTTGGATCCTCACCGCAATTCTCACAATCATCTTCTCGCTCGCGGCTCACCACGTTCTCTTTCTGGGCAACCCCAAAACTGGGAGCATCCGTCTGTCCGCAACAGACACCAACTACATCGTTTCAGTTCTCTCGCAATTCTTTGCCACCGTCGCAGTCAGGACCCTGGAGGCGTGTCTCGACGTGCTACGCTGGGCACTCGCTGCGCGGCACAATGGTCTCTCGTTTGGGAACTTTGTGCAGCTCAGCGGCGCAACAGACCTCTTTGTGGCTCTCATCGTCATGTTGACGACTAAGCTTTGGAGCTCGGCTGGACTCATCAGATTATTGCTTCCCGTTGGGAGCTTGTTCTTTGGTAGTATCCTCAAGTGTAAGTGGCGGACGTGGTAATGTCAAGCCGGCTTGAATTCCTTTGCTAACAGTCGACTCAGTCAAGGCCGACTTTGAGCAGTACTTTCTCCAGACCAACGACGAGGTGCCTGTATTTGCAGGCCCGATACCCATTGATGTACGCGTTTTGGGTGGAAAAAAAAAACACCGGGTGTGGTGTTTCCTCGCGCTGTTTTTTGCACATCGTATCATACGCGTTTTGGGCATAGTGCCGACGTCCTACGTGTGTCTCTACTTTGCTGCTTGGATTCCATCTCTACTCGGCAATCCCAAGTATGCCGTGATCCCCAACGGCCCGGCTAGCTGTGGTCCAAACTGCACCTCGTTCTTTTTACCTGGAGGCTTGGAGATAGCCAGAAAAGTACGACCCATTCTGAACGCCACCATACTCGAGGGCGGGGTCTTCAATGACGCCGAGGCAATTCGTGTGAAGAATGCTCCCGGCTTTCAGCTTCGATTCGACAGCCTCGAGAAGTTTCCCTTCGACCCAGAGCTAGACTGCTCGTACTATGGAGAGGTAGTCAACGACACCATTCAGATTTGCAGTGCGGATAGAAAAGGGTCTGTCGCAGTTGGCAAGTTGGCTTTCCCTTTTTTGGCCAAGATGTGTCTGACATCTATGTCCCAGGCTGGGCTGCATGTCCCACATGATTGCACGATCAAGGACTTTGCAACGTGTCTACCACTTGAAGAAGGGACTTCAACCACACCGTCCTTCTCTCCGTGACTCGCCGGAATGCAACCACGACATACTCACGCCGCGACCTTCGCATCCGAAAAGTGATCTTCAACTCAGACACCGCGGAGTCGGTGGCTTTGAATCGCACACTGTTCCAACCCATCTGGGACAAGATGCTCCGCTTCCACCCCTTAAACTCGGAAACGGACCGCATACAAATCCGCTCGCTCGTATAGAGCTTGATCTGGCTGTTACGTCTCTACGCCGACGTGTTCCCCGATGACCGCTTTACACCCCTGACCCATCTGCAGAACTTTCTCGCAATTCCAGTTCAGTTCAGCACCGTGTGGTCACAATTTGCAAACTACACTGTCCAAGACAACCCACTCGCAAGCGGATTGCTTGCCATGAGTCCCGACATGCTAACAACGGCTGAGAGCGGCCGAGAAGCGGACAGACTTGTGAGCCAGCGACGGACGTTATGGGCTTTCATAGCGGGTAGCGTAGCTGCCACGCTGGGTGCGGCTGGTCTACTTGCTTATGTGCTTAGCTTAGAGACGCCATTGCCCCGAGGAACAGGGATCCCCGAGGTGGATATACTGGCTTTGGTAAGGGGAGAAGATGGGAGACTTGAGCCGGGAATGGAAGACGTGGGGAAGAGGATAAGGGGGTTGGAGGATCATGTACTTGGGTCAGGACGGAAGACGACAACGAAACTACATGATGTGCGCTTTTGTCTGGTCGGGGGTGATCGGGCTTCCCTCGCAGCGAAAGGAGGGCAACTAGGTCTCAGCAAGTGACTCATAATGTAATGGACCGGAACGAGCCGGAACTGTCGCGGAGAAGTATCGCGGCAGTGTTGCAACCGCAAGATCTCATATCTTCTGCTCAGAACTCAGGAGAGTGTGCTCAGAACTCAGGAGAGTGGCCGATGAATCCGGTGTTCGTCCGCTCCTGGACCAATCGAACCACGTGAATGAACTGATTCACTTGGATGCCAATTGAGTCCTCTTTGGCACCACGGGATACTGGATCCGCCCTGAAAAAGATACCCAGCCAGTTCCAAACCACTTGTCTGCTGCCGAGTGGGTCAAAATGGAGCATCCCGGGGCCGGTCCTCCAATGGTCAGGGGCCGCAAGTCCCGAAGCCTCACTCTATGGACTGATGAGCTGTCAGTTCACAGAACGGGATGCAGATGCAGCTGCAGCTTCCATGCACCGTCTCTGCCCGCAGCGGCTTGGCCAAATCAGCAGACGAGCTTGTAATCAGCCGCGGTTTAATTGGTCCAGTCTTCCATTTCTGCAGCTCCCCGAGTCCACCAACCAGACCTGCTTTGGGAGAAAACGAACCGTTGTCCCAACCCCCAGAGTTGGTGGGACTGGGCCGCTGTGATGGGTGTCTCGATGCAAAACTCGGGGCGAACGTGGGCGCCCAACGTGTGCATCCTTGTCGTCTGGCGAACCGCAATGACATGCGCTTGCACAGTCTGGGGCACAGCATCTTTTTCTCTCCGCGTCCTGCGCGTTGGAACATCGGCCAAGTCGCGGGGAAGCGTCCTCGGCCCGTCGACATCGGTTTCACTGCCAGTGGGTGGCGGGCCCTAGAGCGAGATCCCCCGCGGCTTTCTGAAGGCCAATTTGCTGCATCCAAAAGTGTCTTTCCGTCACCTGCCCGATTGACTCAACTGCGACTGTTTGCTACTCGCTGGTGTATCTTCTTTTTCTCGCTCAATACCCCACAGCGAGTCCAAAGGCAATTGGCTCTTCCTGGCCGAGTAGGGCGGCCCCTTGGCCGTGATACGCTGGATACAGCGGAAGATGAAGGCTCCTGCAGCTGACAAAATGCAACATATTACAGTGGGTTCTTTCTGCAGAGTTCCATGCACGGCGGCTCTCCCACCCAGCGCCGTCGGCTGAAGTAGTACTGAGTGCGGTTGGTTCGCGGCGCGCGACTTATCAGAGTGCGAGAATTAGATGGAGTTGCGCACTTGGGTCGCATTTGCTATCTCTCCAGCCCTGGGTTGGGACCGCCGTTGCACAATTTAGCTAGATGCCCGCACCATATCCCGCGACGACCGTTCTCTTCCCCTTTCCTGTCGCCATGAGTGTGCCTGTACGCTTGCGAAGGGATTCGCAGGGTCGATCCGCGCAAGGTCTCTGAAGATCGCCTCAAGGGACATTGAAGTGCTCTCTCTCTACTACTTGGACAATTGCAAGCTGCATTGTCCCCTATTTGACCACCTCGGAGTTCTATCCCTCCCAGGAGTCCCTGGAGTCCACCCCCGGCTGTCGCCAAATCCCGCATCCCACCGCTCGTCCGCAGCTCTCCAAACCAACACCATGTACATCCCTCCCCCCCAGAAACCCCAAGGCCCACACGAAGATCCATCCTCCACGTCAAGTCGACACTCCCTTTCCCCTGGCAACCCCTTCAACCTCCCATCCCCATGGACCCACCCCCGCCCCTTTTCCAAATCCAGGGTTCCCACCCCTGAATCCTCACCCTCACCCCCAACAACCCCCGACCACATCTCCCTCCTCCGGGCACGAGAGTCAGCCCCCATTACCCTCCCCCTCGCCGCATCAAAGCGAGACATGGACTCGATGCAATCGCGCGACATCACCATCGGCGTCATCGTCGGCATCGTCCTCCTCCTCTTCCTCGGCGGCCTCTTCTTCTTCCTCTACCGCTACCACGCATCCATTCGTCTGACGCATGCGGCAAGGAGGAGGCGCCGGAGATACGGGTCGCGATCGGGAGGCAGTTCGAAGGGGTCGCACAGTACTTTTAGTGGAGGGTCGGATGGGGCGCCGCCGCCACCTCCTCCGCCGCCGCCGCCACCGGCGTGAAGGGGTGTTTCAACACTGGCAGACTTTGGGTTAAGACTGAAAGGGGGGTTGGTGGAGGGTTGGGATGGGGGATTTAGTTCGGTGGGGGGTTGCAATTTGGTTGTCAACTTGAAGGGGATGTAATTGAGTGGTTGAAGATCCAAAACGCAACAGGGCGAAGCAGGCACGCGCCAACAATGGGATTGTCTGACATTGCGGCATGGGTTTGGGGAATTAAGGCAGGGTAGGACGGGACTTTCAAATGTAAAATATGACAGGGGGACTTTGGGTTGATGTGACAGGTATTTCAAGAGACACTTGCTAGGGAGTATGCAGATACAATAACTTTCATCACCCTAAAATCGACACCACGTATTTCCCTATTAGTCTTTGGAGCTGAGCAGTTGCCGCCTTAGGCTGAGCCAAACTGAGCGAGGAGGTCGCTGCTTTGGGTTGCCTCGTATACTTGCCACGGTTTAGCATGGCCGTGGAGTTGCGGAGACCCAGTTTGGGACCTCGCACCACACAACTATCACCACCGAGTCTTTATATTGGCTACCCAGAAACTTCATTGAGATACAGGATTTTCGGGTAAATTAGGCCTGTTACCGAGCTGCTGTTTACCAAACCCCCTACTATGTGTTGTTCTAGAACACCAACTTCGGGGTGTAAGCTCTTGAAGTATCTACCATCGACTGAACCAACGGCATTCTAAGAAAGCGGACTCGGAGTTGAACTTACGCCCCGCCGCCGCGTTTTTCTCGGACGGGACGATGAAGTGGTAGTTGCTGTTTGATAACTGGGTGAATAGAATACTCCTGGTTTGAGATAATACCGCGTACAGCGTGCAAGAAACGTCAGCATTGCGGGAAAGAATTTTCACATTCATATATGGTAGAGAAAACTAGACAGGACTATGGCAGACCACCTCGATATTATGTCCCAGCGGATCAAAAACGAAGGCGGCATAATAGTTGGGATGGTACACCTCCCGGACCCCCGGTTTTCCATTGTCCTTTGCGCCAACTGCAAGGGCGGCCGCGTAAAAGGCATCAACTGCTGCGCGATCTGCAGAAACAAATCGGAATAGGTTATCATCTCTCCTCCCTGACGTTGAGAACTAATCAATACTCACTCTTGGCTACAAATGCGTGATGCATCTTTGGTTTGTCGGGAATGTTCTCGGTCGTGGATATCAGCCACCAGTCGGCGTGTTTCCCGTTATCGCTGAGACCGGTGATTTCCTCGTTGGGCCCTTCAGTGATGAACTTCTTGTAGCCCAGAGGTGCGAGGGCTGCCTCGTACCATTTTACAACTGCGGCGTGCTGGGAAGAGGGTACGAAGATACCCGTGTGGTCGAGCATAGTTTAGCTCTGCTTTTTTTCCCTGGTGGTTTGTTGCGGCGGAGTGGTTGGAGTGCGGGGAGTTCAGTGTTTGGGTAGCGAGATCGAGGCTTTTTGGTAGGGGTGAAGCATGTAAGACGGCGGAATTAGATCCGAAAACCCGTGGCTCGGCAGATCTCAGATCTTGCTCTAGAGCCCTTGATATCTCATCGTCTTTGTCCTGTGAGGGATTGGACTTCAAACGTGATAAGTAGTTCACAAGACCATAAGCGTGGGTGGTGTCGATTTTGGAGTGGCGAAATAATGAATTCATGGTTGACTCGGATGAGCTGAAATCCCGCCAAGTTGTTGGCCAGGAATAATCCACCTGAGCTATTGGCGTCCGGGACAAATAATCAGAGTTGTGTTATTTTTGGTGATCTGAAACCAGGCTGCTGTCCGTATAGAGTAATCCCGCCGACCAAAAGTCTTTTTCGTTACAGGCTACGTGTGTGCTGCAAGGTCCCGTTTCCAATACAGCCCCCACACGCCGACCCTGAGGCACAGCAAGCTTATGGCTGAGATCGTCAACAGGAAGATATTACAACATAAACGCAATGGATTAGAAGAGATTAACGATGATCGACTTGCATCATAAACCACATTCACATCGCCTTCTCAGATTACACACCCCTCATAAGCAAACAGCAGCCAAAACAAACCCAACGCAACCATGAAGATCAACCTCGCCACCGTCTTTTACCTTTCCGGCCTTGCCATTGCCGCCCCAAACTCACGCTCTCACGGCGCCATCCAAACCCGACAGATCGTCACCGCTGATCAGATCTCGGATCTGGCATCTCAGCTCCTGCAAACACGCGGCACCGTGGAGGGAACCATGAACCCCCAGCTCTCAAACGCCAGAGCAGTCATCGACGGGCTCACTGGCAGCGGCAGCAATGGAAATGATGTTGGAACTCTGAGGAGCCAGCTAGACCAGGCCGGTAGCTTGGCTGGCCAGCTGGCGGACGTGCTTGGTCAGATGGCTAGTACAGCTCAGGGACTCGTTGCGGCGTATCAGGGAGTGGAAGATGGCGGTGTGCCGGGGGCGTTCTTTGGCTGAGAGGTGCTGGATATACTGCCGGAAGGTCTCGTTTTGGTCTTTATTTCTTGTCATAGCGATGCGCTTGAGCCAAACAAGCGCGGAAGGCTCCGCACCTCACCCCCGTGTGACTAGGTAGACACTGGAACTCAATACCTGGTATCTCAGTCACCAAACTGGACAAGAGGGCCTAGATCGCAAGCAAATACAGTCTCCTATTATACTCCAATGCCTTTCCACGAACCGCCTACGACGATGTCAAAACTCAAGTTAGGGGGTGATGCTGAGTTTGAGAAACCATGAAGCGATTGTCCTCTAATTCTTCATCCTCCGATTCCATCCCTTTCCAGACCAGTATATAATCTGACCATTGGCTTGTTCCCCAAGTCCGTCCCACCAACCGGGGCAGGTAATAAATGACCGTTCCTCTCCCAAAACCCATGCCCTTTCCCATCTATAGAATTTGGAAGTCGTGTATCATCCTCCACCCTCTCCTGTCCTTCATGGACAGCGGTATCAAACAATCAGTGCCCTCCCTTCCTTATCATTCCTGAGCCTTTGAAGCCAATTTGTCCTAGAAAGCCCGCTGGGCTCCGTCTCCTTGCTCTTCCAGATCTTGTCCAGCATCTCTATTGCCGTCCGTACGTATCCCCACGGGCAAATATGCTCGGGATGCTGCGTGTACACGGCGCCCAGCCGTTCCTGACAGCTTTTCCTCTTTGCCGGGTCGTCCGTCTGCGCACCCGCCATGAACGTAGGCCAGACCGTTCCCTTCAACAAGGAGTGGTCCATGGGGACCCTTGACAAATGATTGAAAATATCATCCTCAAGATCCTCAAGATCATGGTAATCTGGCCCTCGTCCCTCCAGAGAATCATCCTCGGCTACTGGCATGACGAGTAAAATGTAGAGACAGGCCGCCGCCCGGTGGGCGGACGCGATGCTTACCCTTGCCTCGAGATCATCGTCCGGTGCAAGCCCCTCGATTCCGTACACCCAGGTGTGAACATCAAAGGCCCTTGCCTGCTCCAGCAGCGATGCGAGCTTGCGCCGCGTGGCTTCGTCGTCCCCGGTGGCTGATCCGTGGGCGCAGTGCTGATTCGCAAGCAGAATCATGTTCATGATGTCCGGCGGGGAGCAGTGATAGCTGTGCGTCTGCGCTCGTTTGAGGACGGCGGGTACGTCTATCTTGTCCCCGAAATCAGGTAGGACGCCGTCGCCGCCAATGGTTGGCCCAAGGATTCGATACGTGAGGCAGTCGGCTGTGATGGCGTCGGCTAGCGGAACGAGGTCTAATTCCTGACGGTTGAGCTTGCGCCGCTGGAGGGAGGAGATGAGGTTCTCGGCGGCTTTGACGTGGTTCTCCCACATGCCCTTGCCGCTGTCGATGAGGTCGAGGTTCACAAAGAAGATGATGGCGGCCAGGATGGCGGTCTGGTTAGCCGGGGAAGCCTCGATGGCCTCGCGGAGGAGACGGATGGCTTTGTGTTTTGCGGCGAGGGCGTCGACCAGCTGTCGGCGGGCGGGACGGCCGTGGTGTTGGTTCGCAGTTGCGAGATGCATTGCCGACGTGGCCACAATGATGCTTTGGAGGTATCCATGCTCTTGTATGAGCGGAATCATGCCGCGGAAGGGGTTGTGACCGACTTGGTCGTGCGAGACAAGGTCCCGGCAGACAGCCGTTGAGACTGCAGTGATTCGTGAAGTTAGCGTTGTCAACAGTCTTACCTCGGGTTTGTCTTGACTGAAACAAGTAAGAAGTGGGGCATACAGTGATCGATGTAGCATCTCTCATTTCTGTTGAGTTGGTCGAAGATAGGGTCGAGCAGGCCAGGCAGTATAGTGTATCTGGTCTCCGAGTCTGAGTCTGGAGAGGGTGATTCATCCAGTAACTGCTCGTCAGGCTCTTCTTTGCAGTCTCGTTGTTTCCCGTTCCCAGTGACCGGCTGAGAGTGTTTCTGTACCGGAGTCCGAAACTGGCCGGCAAGCTTCCCCTTGATGGCCGGGGCGTTTGTCCAGCGAAGCAGAGTGCCGTAGCCAAGACACTCCTCGCCATTGGTTGAACACTTGAGACATGTCGGGACTGATCGATCGCAGCGTAAGCGCCGCCGGCGGCAGTTATGGCATCCTTTTGTGGCCGGGTTGGACATCGAGGAAGCGCGATGTGGGCGCGGTTGCCCCAGACCCAGATGCGGGGTCGGGGGTCGGAGCCGAGCCGAAAAAAGACCGGTGAAGCCGGGGCCCCGAGATCTCAATTAGGACCCACAATCAGGAGCGGGCAGCCGGTAGATCGCTGCAAGATGCGACGTCAAGCGCGCCGCGGAGACGTGCGGGACAACTCACCTTGTTGGGGGCACACCTGCGAACGCTTGGTTTGGGCTGCGCTGGCGCCCAGAAGTCACCCGTGTCTTCGCAGTTCTCGCCGGTGTGCTGCGCCGCTTGCAAAACTGGCGTCGGGGCCTCTTGACCGACTTCGGTTGTTAGGTAAGCGGGGGCGAATGGACGTCATCTGCCTGTGGCGCTAGGCCAGATGAGGGTGCGGAAGGGCAGAACGTGCATGGCCGCGCCCCAATGGGCGGAGAGCATTAGCGCCACCTCAGATTTGCAGTGGAGCCGCCTTATTCAGGGAATCCGCATTGGAATCTTCTTGGTATCAACTGCGCTGCCGTCGCCGATGGAGAATGACACATACAGAGCGAATTTTTGCAGGCCAGATTCCAGCGTAAGCGGAGCTGCAAAAGAGGGCTGAACCGAATCTGGAGTTGCTGCTGCACAACCTGCATCTGCATGTGATCCACAGGCACAGCTCCACTATGAAGTGTTCGATCCGCTGGGAAGGCGCTAGCCCCACGCTGGTAGAAACCCGTCAAGCTTTGCAGTCACGACCTCCATTTTGCACCACCAAGATACCCGCCGGAGCGTCCACGATGATCAGACCGGCCGAACCGTAACCGTATTTCCAATCAGAGATTACAAATGACGATGGCGGCCGTTCTTCTATAACATTGGCTGCTTCCTCAGAGCCCTCCGATCCCGCCCCTGTTCTGGGTTCATGGACAGCAACAAGACACGGCAACTTCTGTCACCCTCCTTCCACACCCAACTTCACATCCTCCTCCAAGACAAGCCACCACACGATGAATGCCCCTCAAGAGACATCAAGTCTCGAGCCACCACCCGCTCAGCCCCATGACGCCAACAACACCCCTGACCTCGAAAAACACCATGGCAACCCATCAACCCCCACCCTCGACGACATCTCCCTGGACCTCGAAAAGCTCGGCCGCCAACGCCCCGCCGCCTTCTCCAGCACCTTCCGCGAAATCATCTTTTGCTCCTCCCTCCTCATCTCCATGCTCATGGCCGAGTTCTTCATCTCAGGCTTCAACATCATCCTCCCCGACGTCTCCCACGCGCTGCGCATCCCCACGGCCGACCAAATCTGGCCCGCCTCCGTGTTCAGCCTCGTGACCGGCGCCTTCCTCCTGCCGCTCGGCCGCGTGGCAGACATCTACGGCGCGTACGTCGTCTTCACCTCGGGGCTGGTGTGGTTCTTCATCTGGACGCTCGCAAGCGGGTTCGCAACCAACTACACCATGCTCATCGCAACGCGCGCGCTGGGCGGGTTCGGACCCGCGGCGTTCATGCCGAGCACGGTGATGCTCGTGGGCAAGACGTACCGTCCGGGGCCGAGGAAGAATCTCGTGTTTGGGCTGTACTGCGCGTTTGCGCCAATTGGCTTCTTTTTGGGCATCATCGTCGGCGGGACGGTCACCCAGCTGTTGGAGTGGCGGTGGTACTTTTGGCTGGGGAGCATCGTGCTGTTCATCACGTGCGTCATGGCCTATGTCACGGTGCCGAGTGATTTCCAGGCTACGCGGAGGGAAAATGCGCACGTCAAGATGGATTGGTGGGGCGTCTTGACGGTCGTGCCCGGGCTGGTGCTGGTTACGTTTGCCATCACGGCGGGGGCGCATGCGCCTCAGGGGTGGAAGACGCCGTACATTCTGGCAACGTTTATTCCGGGCGTTTTGTTTCTGGGGGTGGCGTTTTACGTTGAGGGGTGGGTTGCGGAGCAGCCGTTGCTGCCGTTTGACCTTTTTCAGCCAAAGTACATGGGCCGGTTGGCGGTGTCTATGTTTTTTGCGTACGGTGTTTTTGGCATCTTTTTGTTTTATGCCAGTCTTCAGTACGTTTCTCCCTTTCTTGCTGCTCTTCGACTGATGGCTGACTCTTTTCAGTATTTCTCAATACATGCACGCTTCCGCGCTCAAGACTGCAGTCTGGTTCTCCCCCATGGCTGCCGGCGGCATCATCCTCGCCACAGTCGGCGGCTTCACCCTTCACCTGCTCCCCGGACGTGTGGTCCTCATCATTTCAGGCATTGGAAGTGTTTTCAGCGTTCTTCTTTTTGCCATCATCCCAGACGATGGGGGCTACTGGGCCTATGTCTTCCCTGCCATGGTAGGATGCACCATCGGCGTCGACATCACGTACCTGATTTCCAACACCTTCATCACCACCAACGTCCCTCGGCACAGGCAAGGCCTTGCAGGAGGTCTGATCAACAGCCTGCTATTCCTGGGAATCAGTTTCTTCCTCGGGATGGCTGATCTGGCCGTCTCGGAGGATCTCAAACGACACCCCGATGGGTTGGGCCACAAGGTTGCCTTTTGGTTTGCCACAGCATGTGCCAGTGTGGCTCTCCTCATATTCCTGACCATCAAGATACCAAAGGCCGAGAGCGAACTGACAATGGAGGAGAAGGAGGAGCGAAATCAGCGGATGCGGGCACTGGAGCGTGCGGCACAGAACACGGGCGAGAAGAGCGTGATTTAAGCATTGGTTGGCGCTGGCGGTTACATTGTTCTTGCATTACTAGAGTTATAGATGGTACATTTCCGGGTAGATATCCTCACTCATAATTCATCTCTGACCCTCCCGCTCTTCAGTTCCTCGCGGACTTTCATCCTCTCTTCCTTCTGGATCTTGCGCTCGTTTCTCCTCACCGTGCGGTGGAGCTTCTCCCACATCAGCCGCGTCTTCTTGCCCTCCTCCGTTTCGGTTACCGACAAGGCCTCGATCCTGAAGCGCATGTCCCGCTTCCCGAGATCGCGATCTGGCTTGTTGTGGTCCATGACCCACGCCAGGATAGCATCGTCCTCGGCCTGCGGCTTGTACTTTGTAAGGTTGCTCAACGCCCCTGTCACCCGTTAGCAGAGCACCACAACCATGGCCTGCTCAGGGGTACTCACTCTCGCAACTGCTCCCCTTTGACACCCAAAGCGGCAAGATCTCATACGCCGCCGCACCGGGAAACACCACAATCTTGTCCTTGTCGGCAACAACCGGAACCTGCTCCTGCCCCGCCTCCGGCATCCCCGTCGGCCTCGGCTTCACGGTAGCGTGGATCTTCTCCCCCTCCTTCTTCGGCTTCTCAAACACGCCAAAGTACCACTTCTTTTTATTTTCCTCCCTCTCATCCCGCTGCTGATCCTCGATCCAATCCCTCACCGGCTCCGGGACATCCACCCACTCCATCACCACAATTTCCCGGTCCTGCCCCTTGTGATCCACCCCGTCCCAGCTGCCCATGTAATCGAGATGGCCGAGGAAGTCTTCGATGCCGTCGTGCCACGGAGCGAGGCCCTGCGGGGGATCAGCGGGGAGGTCGCTGAGGCGGTACATCTTGGCTTTGAAGCTGCCGGATGCTTTGCAGTGGACGTGGAAGCCGCCCGGGTCGGAGCCATCGTCGGGAAACGAGCGGATCCATTTGAAGGATTTGACGACGCCGTAGTCGTAGACGTCCCAGTTTATGCCCGCGCGCGAGGGGGCGACGAGCAGCGAGAGGAGCGCAATTGTGGGTTTCATCTTCATCGCGATGTTTTTTGCTTTTCACATACGTTGAGTGTCCAGGGGGTCAAGTCAGCGGGCAGCCATGACGTTCATGACGTTCATGTTGCGGGCTCTCGGAGGGGTGGAAAAGATGGCTAGCGACGGGTATTTAAGTTATCGCCGTTTCTTCCGTGGGTTTTGACATGTGGCGTGAACTCGGCATGCGAATGCGCTTGGGTCCGTCCCGCTGTCTTTTGATGCGACGCGGCATACAGCCTAATTGCCCGAGGGTATATCCCCCCCGATTTGCTCACCTCGCCGTCGCATTAATCTGGGGGTTATTGCAGAGCCAAACTACACGTGTCCACCTGCGATAGAGATTGAGGAAAATACACCAAGGGAAGTAGTAATCATGTAGGTCAACTGGCCGCAGGGTGGGAGGCAAGCGAGTTGATGTTGGGTCCGGGGATAATATAATGCGCGAGCGTCTAGAAGTTTCGTCTCGGCAGATGCTCTTGGAATGCTGCATTGCGGGGAACCGGATGTTGCCGAACAGCCACTCTCCATTCTAGATGTGACTCCGCGTCCATTACGCCGAAAAACAACAGGTCGTACTGATATTGACTCGGGCCTTGCCAGACTTTAGACAGGCCTCTTCCTAATGTTGATAACACTTGGCCCACTCAGCAAATATCCTTCTTTTGGCCGGAGCCCCTGTACTCCAGGGAAAGCCAATCTTCGCTCTTATAGAAATCGGGTCTGGGTGAGGAGGTAGGGAACCAGAACTGGATGTATTCCCAAATGTGCTCTGCAGTTCTCGTATGGTTGGTAAACGAAAGCTTTCTCGGTCAGGTCTTCATACTTGGAATCTTTAAATGACTTGGGATCAGCATCGTTATCCTTCTCGGGGTTGTGAGCATTTCGCCGGCGATCTTGGCTGGGTTCCCAGTCTCAATGAAGAGTAGTTCGCGAAGTGAGCACGGAGGAATGAATGATCCAAAACGCCAGGAGATTGAGAAAAGCAGCCAGAACTGTATGCACGGCGGCGCCGTTACTCTTTTCACAACATCTCCTGTCTCGGTGCTCCCGAGCGAACACTTCAAGCACTGGCAATCGTTCAAAGGGTTGGACACCTAACCTAGCGGAGTCATCCTCGGAAGTGAATTGTCGCCGTATGACTGGGTTTGCTTAATTTGTGGCTTGTTGGAGGTTAGAGTTTTTGTTTGCCGGTGATGGGGCGTGTCATCGATTTCTGTGGTGATTGTTAAGTTTGGTGGCACACGAAGCCGTGGTTACCGCCGCGCACATCTCTTTCCAGCACGTCAGCTGAATGTGGATGCCACTTCGGCGTCCTCTTATACTACGCTGCCGGGGACAGTAGCATATTTGGCGGAAAGTACTACAAGCACTGTCGGCCAAGGTTAACGGGGTTTGCAAACTCGGTTCGCCAGTACTTTCGAAATCACGAAACACACTGGGTCAGGATAGTCAGGTCGTCTGAAATGCGAGGACGTATGGCCCAAGGCCCTCATCGCCGACCGCTTTAACTTGCGCTATCAACAATATCCATGAGCTGGCAATCCACTCTGAGCTAGCACCATACGTTGCAGGAGGCATGCCCCTTTAAGACCGAACGCAATGTGGTAGAGAAGGGCGAACGGAACATCTCGCTTATCTTGTCCATCCAGTCGCAACATGGCAGTTATATATACATATCGGTAGAGGGTACATGTGTAGACACTCTGCTGTCAAAGGTGCAGCACACGGGAAATAATGGAAGCGCTCCAGTAGGCGACTTGGCAGAAATTGGCCGTTCGCGGGAGCACGCGTTTTACCCGTCGTTAAGTTATCACTCTGCCTCCCACTCGTTGATGCTTTTCCCACTTCTCGGTATCTACCGAACATGTGTTGCTGTTGTCGTCACCGAGAGGTCGAATGCGGTCGCGATGAATCGAGGTAGCGCCAAAAGATACCTGCCTGTACCTGTAAGGCCCACGCCGTTTCAGGAAGACCTTGCGAGTAGTGTGATGCAAGACCACCCGAATCGAGATAATACCTACCTATCGGGCCCGTTACCGAGATGACTGCTGGCTTTCATGATACACATTCTGTTGCCGGCACTTGGAAGCGATGACGCCACCCGGTGTGATACGCCCCAATACAGTCCATCGTTGGCCATTTAAGAGTGTCTCAGTCCCAGCAAATGAGTTATGATTTCTCAACCCTGGGATATGCCTGCCAGAGCACGCATCACAACTCCACCATCTATAAGCGGACCAGTCATCGATCTCGAACCAGGAATATGATTTCGACAAGGCTGATGGTAAAAGTAGTTACCGCCCTGGGCCTTGGCGTTGCAGTTCAAGCCCAGGGACAAAATTCATGCACCGAAACCATCACAGCAAGAACAGGAGACACTTGTGCTTCCCTATCCGAGTGGGCTGGCATCTCAGTATCACAGTTCCTACAGTCCAATCCGCAGGTAACGAGTTGCGATACCCTCGTTGGAGGCGCCGTCTACTGCAAGAAAGGGACCGCCAGCGGAACGCCTGTCCTCCCAGCTAGCTTACCACCATTCCGCTCGCCAGCTGTCTCGCCAACGCCTTTACCTTCAGGCTTGAGACCCACCAGAGACGGAACCTGCGGACATGATGTCACTTGCGCGGGCTCCCGCTTCGGCCCGTGTTGCTCCTTGCACGGCTTTTGCGGAACCTCGATTGATTATTGTGGCGAGGGATGCCAGATTGGCTTTGGCCAGTGTGGCGACGCCGTCTCAGCTGAGACAAGCGCCGTCGTTTCGTTCATAACTGTCATTGCGACCAGCACCGTCCGCATCACTGACACCGTCACCGCCACCTTCATGCCATCAACGACGTCACCTCGACCCATGACTCCCACAACTCTCTCAACGTCCACAAAGACACCGAGTCCGACGTCCAAGCCGACACGCACCCTTCCACGGACCCCGAATAACTGTATGTCTTTTGCGCAGTCTGATCTATCTCCCGAGCACTTTCCTTCCTTCCCTTCATTTCCCCCCTTATTCTTCTTCTGTTCAATCTCAGTACCCCTCTGACCACTTCAAGGCAAAACCTACGACGTCATCCTCTCCTCCGACACCTGCCTCACCATCGCCACCCGCAACAACCTTGACCTGCGCGACTTTTACAGGTTAAACCCCGCGATCAATACGGCGCCGTCTTTTCCTGGTCCGTTTCGTGGCCCACCTGGACCGCCGTCGCTTTGCTCGCCGGGGAGGCCGTCTGCTGATCCGTTGGGGTTGCTTTGTCGTGTCGATTGTGACGATTTGTGGGAGGGATATGGTGTTTGTACTTCGGTGACAGAAGGACGAGGGTTTGGTCCTGGGTTCGGTCCGGGGTTTGGCCCGTGGTAGGTAGTAGTAGCATTACCGGGGAAGTGCCTTGCTCCTTTGGCATGCAAGTTGTATGTTCTTCCATTGTGGTTTCAGCTTTTGAGGGAGACTTGGCTCGGCCCGCGATGCGGCCAGAAAGCCTACCGATACCAGCAAGCCCCTGAACATCCCAACCCCTGAATACCAACCCAACGATTTACACAACACCATTCCCCCCAACTCAACTCCCAACACCCACCTCCATACCCCCTTCCCCCTCACCCCCCTCATCCCACACCAAACAAGTTCCTCACAAACCCCTCACAAACCCCCTCACGGAAAACACCCCAACAACCCCCCCAACCTCTCCGCCACCACCCCCTGCCTCCCCGCATCCGCCGTCGACTTATCCGCCGCATCCCCCACGCTCACACTAACCCAACACCCCCCCCTCCAAATCACCTCCGTCTCCGTCGGCAGCCTCGTCCGTCCACACATCTGCACATCCGGCCGCGAAAACACCCCCACGTTAATCCTCGTCAGCACCCACCTAAAGTCCTCCACGTCCTTACACTCCTCCCCATCCACTTCAGAAAAGTTGACATTCAGCCATACGTCCTCTGGCAGGTACGGTTTCCCCCCGGCCGTCAATGTGTTTACAAGTTTAGTCGCCAGCTGCGCGTACACCGCGCTCCGCGCCGGAACAGGCGTCGTGTTCCACGCCAGCGTGCCGGTGGATTTGCCCGAGAAAGCGATGCTGGGTATGCGGGCTTCGCGCGCGGCGTAGACGGCTGCGCCGACGGTGCCGGAGAAGTGGACTTGGAGGTAGAGGTTGGAGCCGACGTTGGGGCCGGCGACGGCGAGGTCGGGGGGTGCGCCGGACCAGAGCTGCGGGCCGAGGGTGGAGATGCCGTAGCGCATGGCCGTGACGGGGAAGGAGTTGACCCAGTTGAGGCGGGGGGAGGTGGCGTTTGTGCCGAGGGGTGTGGGGGGTGATTGGGGGGTGCAGGAGTTGTATTGGCAGGGGGAGGTGCGCGGGGAGGGTTCGATGTCGGTGGAGCCTGGGGGTGGTTAGTTTTGGGTAGGTAGATGGAAATAGGGTGGGGGAAAGGGGGTACCGGTTCCGGAGCGGTTCTCGGCGGGGCCGGAGAGGACGGCATCGTGGCCTGCGGCGAGGAGTTCGTCGTGGAATGATCGGACGTAGAGTTCGGCCCAGCCGTCGTCGTTGGATTGGATTATGCGCAGGGCGTGCGCGCTGAGCGCCAGGGAGGTGAGGAGAGGGAGGCGCATCGTGGTTGTTGGCGCTGCGTTGTGAAGATGCGGTCGACTTTGAGTTGTGCATGTCGCGACGCGAGATATATGTCGTTGGCAGTGGTGGCTAGACCGTGTGCAGATCAAGCTCATTACCGACGTCCTGTCCAATCATCGGAGGTTGGGCACTCACATGGTCATTGAGTGAAACGCGACACCGCACTTGGGCCATGTGAGCCCTGTCATTGGCTGCACTGGGCCCTGTAATCCGGTGACCTCCCCATCAACGCGACGAATTAGTGTCATGAACCGAGTCTTGCGCTTGAGGTGTCAGGCGTTGTAACGGGTGGCAAGGGGTATCCGGGAATCTGTTTTACCTTCTTTCTCGAGAGTTGTATCAAAAGCATTATTCGTTGCATTTATCCCATCCCACTGGCACCTCTCGTCCGCCATGTCCGATTCTGTCCACCGACGTCCTTTGCGTCTCTCTTTGAGATGAACCACGTTGCACAAAAGAACAACATGATTGACCTCGAGTGGAAGAAAAGTCGTTTGCGATGGCTCCGACACGTATTTGTCGCACCAGTCAGACTCGGCCAACTTTTTTGTCCTTTGTTGTCTGAGACCGAATCTCCTGGCCGTTGTGCACACACTAAGATGGGCATCGGTGGCCATGGTGATACATATCAAAGGCAAGGCTGCTGTTGCACCTGCAGCCGAATTATATGGAATGCACCTTGAGGTGAGCAGAACTACAGGCCCCCTAGGTTGGCGAGTAGGTCACGGTACCTACCTGATGATGCCAGAGAGCCATACTGCATTTCATTGCATTCACCCCGTTTCCTTCACACGCGCCACTGGACGCAATCTTGATGTAAGTTACCCAGGTACCTGGATTCACCGCCGTTTAGTCTCAGTTTGTTTGCTGTCCAAATGATGAACTCTGAGCTATGATCCGAGGAGTCGCCGCGGAATTCAACGTCAAATACGCTGGCCCTCATATCATTCCTCTCTTGGCATCATCAAGACAACACAAGCCCAATCTAGAAGCTAACCCCTAACTCACTCGAACGTGACTCGATCGGATTTAAGAGCAGAGTTATCAGCTTGAAGGGCCCGGGACGTTGAAGAGACGGAATCCACTGCGACTCAACGCAGCATTCCAGGTTGATGAGGGAGTGCCCGGAATGATGAAGCTTTTCTTGCACCCTCAGAACAATGTGCTTGCCGCTACACCAAATTATACACTCTTGATTGTGTCACGGCGTGTCTCCGATGCTGATGACTCGGAACGTGACAATGTCTTTGTGAAGCGTCGGCCTCAACTATAGCAGAAAAGGGGTATGTTCCCACAGCGCCGCCAGAAGCTGTGATGTGTGCATCTCGGCCACGAACAACAAGCCAAAGCGCCCGTCAATGCCTGTAGATGCGCCTTTTTCGGGTTCCCATTTCGAATTCGGTGGACCTCCGGAATTCATCCCGCAACCGGCAAGCGACACGGTGCTACCCGGTAATCCGCATTTAGACAGATCTGCCTATTGTCCCCGATATCTCGTCTAAGCCTCTGGGTCCGCGCCAATCATTGCATTCGTCCGTCCGTCGGCGAAGTCAATCGAGCGCATCTGTCCAGGAGGCAGTCGAAAATGTCAAAGAAGTCGAGGATCAAACCCAAGACCCAATGCGAAGCAGGATCAAAGTCACAGATACTAGTATTCGCGTTACACTGCTGAGCCACAATCCCACACCAACAAAGACGGCCCCAATTGCGCAAGCATGGAACCGTCGGGGATTGGCTCCCGCTGACGACGCCCGGCCGAGTTCATCCGTTTCTTCGGCCTCCGCCATGCCAAGGCCCGCAAATCCGAGCAGCCGTACCCGTGCCGTCTCTACACCTGGTATTAATATATCGACACCATTCACCTGTTTCCCATTCAACTTGACCTCACCACTCCACCTCTCCACCTTTTCCAACCCCAACCCAGGCTCACATCCCCGTGACGCTCACCGTCACCATGAAGCTCCTCCCCCTCCTCACCCTCATCCCCTCCGCCCTCACCCTCTCCCTCCCCCCGGGGGGCCACCGGCACCCCAAACGCCAACTCGGCACCTGGTCCACCCTCGCCCCCATCCCCCTCTTCCCCCGCCAGGAACACACCACCGTCGCCCTCTCCTCCACCTCCCTCGCCATCCTCGGCGGCATCATCCCCACCACCAGCGGCGGCGCAAACACCACCTCCCTCGTCCAGCTCTACGACATCCCCACCAACACGTGGAAAACCCTCGCCCCTTTACCAACCCCGCTAAACCACCTCAACGCCGCCACCATCGACGGCAAGATCTACGTCCTGGGCGGCCTGGAACTCTCAGCCAACAACACCTGGACGGCAACCCCAAAGTCATGGGTTTATGATCCTGCCACTAACAAATGGACCGACATCGCGCCCATGCCCGCCTCCGAGGCGCGCGGGTCCGCCGCGGTGGGGGTGTACAACAAGCAGATCTTCCTCGCGGGGGGTATGAACGTCCTGGAGCCGTTTGCGGGCGGGAGGCAGGGGACGGTGGATGTGGTTTCGGCGTTTGATACCGCGAGCGGGAAGTGGCTGTCGCTGCCGGAGACGGCGAAGAAGCTGCCCGAGGGGAGGGACCATGCCGGTGCGGCGGTGGTGGATTTAAGGCTGTATGTGCTGGGCGGGAGGGATAAAGGGCAGGGGAATGTGAAGGGGAGTGTGTTTGCGCTGAGCCTGGGACGGTTGGATGTCGGGTGGAGGACGATGAAGGGGGTGATGCCGACGCCGAGGGGGGGTGTTGCCGCGGCGAAGCTGGGGAGGAAGGTGTACGTCATGGGTGGGGAGGGGAATCCTGCCGAGGGGAGTAAGGGGGTTTTCGGCGAGGTGGAGGTGTTTGATCCGGTCAAGGATGCGTGGGAGTCGGCGGGGAAGATGAGCGTGCCCAGGCATGGGACGTATGCGGTTCCGGTGGAGGGCAAGATTTACGTTCCGGGGGGTGGGACGCAGCAGGGAGCGGGAGCGGTGGATTTGTTGGATGTTTTTGTGCCGGCGGCGTGATCTGGGGTGAAGGGCTAGACTGAGAGGAGAGACTAGGGCATGTGTAGATAGAATCAGGTTGTTTTTCTTCCCCGCTCGATAATCCCCTCAAAGTTGCATGACTCGGACTCGCCCATCGCTCTAACTGTTTCCTGTTTCCGCTGCTTCCCTCCAATCACGTCTGCAATGGTTTCGAAACCGAATGCCGCGGATGTTGAACCCGTGGTGATGTGCAGTGCCGAGGTGTAAGTCCTGCGGTTCTCATTGGCAAGAGACAAGGTCCCCCGCAAAGATTAGCAGGGGTTGACGTTGATGACAGCGGATGCGTGATGAGAGTCCTGGTTGCTACATCCGAGCCTGCAACTAGCCCAATCTGGAGAAACCGGCGATCCGGAGCCCAAAACAAGCAATGCTACATCTCCTGACATGTAAAGATAACGTTCTGTCATGGTCCGCCCTCCCTCTCCCCTGACTTTCCGTCACCTCAACTCTTGTCCTCATCCATTCCCCTCTTGGTCATCTTCAATCATCATGGGAGACGCCGGTGTCAATGTTGAAGCTCTCTTTGATGAGATGTCTTCCAAGTACGAAGCCGCCTTCTCTGACCTCGAGAGCCAGTATGACGCCATCAACTGGGTGCTCTCCGAACTCGAACCCCTGAAACCAGCCAAGATCGTCGACGTCGGCTGCGGTCCCGGCAAGCCGGTGTGCAGTTCATTTGCCGAGGCCGGCCATGACGTTCTCGGAACCGACATTTCCTCGGGCATGCTTGAAGAGGCTCAGAAGAATGTGCCTGGGGCCAAGTTTCAAAAGGTCAACACGTTGGAGTTCCACCCGCCGGACGCGAGTTTCGATGCCGTCGTGTTCATGTTTAGTCTCCTTATTGATGTGACCAAGGACGACATCAGAGCAGCCATTGCGAACATGTACAGAATCGTCAAGCCAGGGGGCGTCTTTGTCTATTCCACGGTTGCCATTGAGGGGGAGAAGGTCGATATCGTTTGGATGGGACGGCCGATGAATGTGTCGAGCTTGAGTCCCGAGGAAGTGGTGGATACGATCAAGAAGGTGGGGTTTGAGGTCGTGAAGCATGAGGAGGTCAAATATCATCCCGTGAGAGCACCCCAAGTGGGCATTTGCAAGGAGGACGAGGTGTGGCCTGAGCCGTTGCTCTGGGTGTATGCGAGAAAGCCTGCCGCCTGAGGATCTCGTGTTGCCCGACCTGCGACCTGGTTGAGAGATAGAGAGCAGCAACTGGATTTGGACTTGCAGTGCTCGGAAAGTTCTGGGGACAAGGAAAAAAAAGACCATTTGGTGCGTTCCCAAATCTCAAATATGGCGGATTCCAACAATAACATGCAACACAAAGCCAAAGGATTGGAATCAGGGTTCTATATTTGTGGAACTTCAAAAACCTCGCACCTGCCTTGTCTGTGGTGTGTTGGAAATTGTGGTGTTTGAGGCAGGCGCGGACTTGATGGACCCTAACCCTGAGAGGTTCCCTTGCCCCACATTCTCGAATCTTCGCGGGGTTGACGGAGATGCTTATCGCGATTGCTAATCGGGCTCTGCATCACGCGGTTTTGCGCCCTTGAGCACGCCATAAGAACGTTGACATCCCCTCGTCCAGTTACCATCGACCTATTCCAGATCTTATCCTAGTATCGCACATCATCAAACGCATCGTTGTTGTCTTGCGCTCAATTGAACCGCGCCCTTTCCTCTGAGGCTCGAACCCTTGTCGTCGAACCCCGCGCGACCGTACCACGACCTAACCGCGACAACCCACAGACATCCACCACAATGGGCGGCGCAGTCCAACACATCGGCTCGCCCGGCGAGCTCAAATCGCTTCTCTCCTCCACACAATACGTCGTTGCCGATTTCTACGCAGATTGGTGTCCGCCCTGCAAAGCCATCGCGCCCAAGTACGCCGAGCTCGCCGAGCAGCTCTCGATCCCCGAATACCTGACCTTCGTCAAGGTCAACGTTGACAAGGTGCCAGCGCTTGCGCAGGAGCACGGCATCGCCGCCATGCCCTCTTTCATCTTCTTCAAGGATGGGAAGCGCGTCAAAGTAAACGGGAGCTTGAAGATCGAGGGCGCAGATTGGCCGAAGCTAAAGGCCGCGGCGGATAAGATGGGCGGGCTGGCAGAAGCGAAGAAGGAGGCAGCAGAGGACCTCAAGAAATAAGATAAACAACACAATACATGACGGTGGAGATGGGATTACTGAGATTATAGAGAGGCTGGCGCGCTGGCCGGAAGAACCTGAAGTGCATCGATCATGGTGCATAGAGACAAAGGAGGTGGAAACAATAACAAGTCGGTGGGCCCGGGGAAGCCCGGGCGCTGACTTGCTCGCCGTTGCAGCAGACGGATAAGGCATGGGATGGCGCTGTTCATATTGGCTTGCAAATACCAGACATCACACCATCGTTCCCCCTGGCACGCCAGGAGCACGAATGTCAACGGAGTCTCGCCCTGAGATTGCGCCAGCAAGGCCATATCTAGGACGATGATATCCTCAAAAGAAACACAATAATCCCTGTCCCGACCATGGACCCCCAGACAAGCGTGTATCAAGCCATAACCTCACCAACCCTTCCCTACACTCATCCAAGCACACCCACCCACCCCAACACCACCGCCACCCCCATCACCCCATACGTAACCCCCCTCATAACCCCCTTCCTCACCCTCTCCCCAAACCACCCCGGCCCCCTCCAAAACACAGGGTACCCATCATACTCCCGCATCGTCACCAAAACCGGAACCAGCGTCCCTACCTTCCCCAGCAACCCCCCCTTCGCATTCCCCTCCCCCACAATCCCCAGCAACTTGCGAAAAAACACCCTCTTCTCTGCATCCTCGGGATCGTTCCACTCGCGGTATCACCAACTCGACATCCCTGTACGGGGTTCCTGCCTCGACATCATCCGCTCGCAGAATCTCATGCGGCGTATACGGCGGGATGACGATGATGTCGGACTCGGACGTGAAGCACGCGGCGGGACCGTCGCCGATGGTGATGAGGGCGCAGCCTTGGACGACTTGGAGGTATTCGGTGTGGGTTTCGTGCCAGTGGGGCCGGTGCCGGGGTTGGAAGTACCGGGGAGGCGGGGGGGAAGGAGACGAAGACGCGGTTTGGGGAGGGAGAGGTGGGAGGGGGGAAGGAGACGGTGACCCAGTGGGGGATGGAGATGGTGTCGGGGGGGAGGGGGAAGGGTGATGAGGACTCGGATGGCATTTTGGTGGATGGGGGTTGGAGGTGGTTGAGATGGTTGAGATGGATGGGATGGTTGAGATGGTTGAGATGGGGGTTGAGGTGGTTGAGGTGGTTGAGATGGTTGAGATGGTTGAGGTGGTTGGGATAGGGGTTGAGGACAGGAAGAGGATGCGCGCTCATGGTGATTACCTTTGGCCCTGAGCCTGGATTTTTGCGGAAAGGATTCCGCTCATCCCTTCCTCTCTGCGTCTCACCTAAACTGCATGTCATCTCGTTCCTATGGAGCTCTGGACCGCCAACTGGGTGTGGACGCAGCTGGGTCGTCAGAGGTCCAAACTCACCAGCGCCAAGGTGTTACACAACATCTAGGATGCAGCAACTCTGCAACTGCTTGGGACTGGTGCAAGTTCCACTGTCAGTCCCAGGAGCTTGAGCTATGCCTGAGATTGACAACATCTTGAAGCATGAGACTCCAAGGTAATCGATCAGCTCGCAGCGGCAGGTTGAGTGAAGGACTGTCGCAGCCGACATACCGCCACTGAGTCTACTTTGAAGGCGAAGAAAGTGCTGGAAAGAGAAGCAATGCTTTGGCTGGCAGCCCTGGTAGGATTAGTGGCTGCAGCGCTGTTGGCTAGGTACTGCCAACACCTCGGTCTGGTTGGCTTTGCTGAGAGTGAGCTTGCGACTCCGCCAATAGGGGAATTTAGAAGATCCGAGAGCCCACGCCCTCCACCTCTCACAAAGCAACCCGTTCTGCCTAGGACATTGTCCCTTTGTTCAGACAAGCCTCATCGCCATCAAGGTCAACCCAGGCATATCCAGATGTCTTGACCTCGTCACGAATAAGAGGACGGCCTGGAAGCGAAATGCAGGTACCAGAATACCCAGAGGGCCGCGCCGCGGATCTACCCATCTGCAGGCGGAAGAAATGATCGGCACACGTTGAGGCCAATGGCGCCCTCCCAGCACCGCGGGACAGGAAATGATGTCATAACTGGGCCTCTGCCTCAAGACTTCCGTCCAGCAACATCAACACTCCTGATTCAATCTCCTTCATCACCTGCATTCATCTCGTCGCATACAACATCAACATCTTTCAACCCAGCTTCCTCCTTTTCGTCGAGTTCGAGTTGCATCACTGTTCTGCGGTGACAACATGGAAACCAAGACGCAACAACCCCCCAGCCCGCCGGCATCAGAGCGCTCCCCTGAGCTGCAGGCCTCCAAACAAGACAGCGAAGACATGCGCCCAGTCGTACCGCATCGCCGAGACCGAGATCTGGTACAAAAGGAGCCCGCACCCGACCAACAGTCACTTCAAACACCAGCTGGAGGGCAGGAGGTCGCGCAGCATGACGAAGGCCGTGGCGGTGCCCCTGCCGTCAGACTTGATATGGATTTGGATGTCGATGTCCAAATGAAGGCGAAAATCCAAGGCGATGTCACCCTTTCAATCCTGTAAGAGCGCACATACAATTTCAGGCTGCCACGTTCAGGTGTCGGTGTCAGCCCCTTTTCTCTCGCGACCTGAGCTAACCGACAGCTGAGCAGCGAGGGGGATCAGCAACCAACCAGCGACAAAGGTCACTCGACCAAAGCTTTGGAGGGTTAAACGACAAGCGCGGGTTGCCGCTTTTGTAGTTTGGCGCTACGCATTTGGGGTGGTTGTGTGGTGGTGGTGCGTGTCTTGGTCGACCCCGTCACGCGACGTGGTTGGCTGACGCCTTTTGACTCCAATGAGACATCACACTTACACCCCACGCGCAACACCGGTGATGACTTTTTTGGGCCATTTCAGATATGAGCATTTTCCCTCCGTGTTGCGAGACTAAACGCAGCGCGGAATCCGTTCTCACTTTTCTTGTTTTGCATTGCGTCCGGCATTTCGCATCAACCCCTGAATCCAACAACACCAAACTCACCTCCCGACACTGGTACCAACATCAACTAACCACCATGCCGTCCTCCCGACGTTCGGGAGACAAATCCGAGATCCTGCACACCCTCGGCCGTGCTGCCCTCGCATACGGCATCGGCCGTCTCACCCGTCAAGAGTCCTCCGGCAAGCACTCATCCCACTCGCAGTCCTCAGACCACTCCGCCCGCTCCTCCAAGAAAGAACACAAACATCGTTCCTCCCGTCACGAATCCCCCAACAAATGCTCATCCAAGTCCCCCTCCAAAGAATCCAAATCCAAGTCCAAATCAAAGTCCAAATCCGACGACAGCGGCAGCAACTCCAGCGACAGCTCCGTCCGCTCGACCAAGAGCAAGTCCAGCCACCACAGCAGCAGCGACAAGAAGAAGAAGAAGAAGGAAAAGTCCTCTTCCTCGTCGAGCAGACGCCATGGGGAGTCGTCGCATCGTCCGCACGAAGACCAGAGTGATCTCCACCACCACATGACGCAGCTTGGTGCAGCGGCGCTTGCGTTTGGCGTGAAGCAGTATATGCATCACCGGCGGGAGAAGAAGCGGTCGGAGGGGGTTCCTAAGCCTTCTAGTTCGGGGCATCGGGATAGGGATCGTGATAGGGAGAGGGATAGAGATCGTCATCGTCATCGCGACAGAGAGGGGAGAGGAGGGGAGTATACATCCGACCGCGGTTTCCGAGATCACTTCCGTCCGTCCAAGACACCCAAGCCAGTCTACGCCGCGGCCGCCGGGGCTGCCGTTGGCATCGGCACCAGCGCGACGTCACGACCATGGACCGGAGGCGGAGCGTCACCAGATCCGGAGTTATCATCTGCGTTGGAGTCGCTCACGGCCGAGCTGCAGGGTACTTCGGACTCGATCCGGCGGCTGACGCGGAATAAGCCGTCGCATCGGAACTGTGAGGTGTATCGGGGGCTGGTGGAAAGCGAAGCGAGGATTCAGGCGCGGCTGAGCGGGTTGCAGACGAGCGTGAATAATATGCGGAATTTGCATCCGGGGTTGGAAGGGGGGGTGGTTGATACCGGCGTAGGAAGGGATCGGGGGAGGGGGGAGGGTGAGCCTCGGAATGGGAGGGGGGGTGAGGAGGGGGTGAGGAGTGTTGGGTATGGGGGTAGGGGATGGGGCTATGATGATGGGAGGGAGAGGAGGCGGGTGATGAGGAGGTGAGGGATGGTGGTAAGTTCATGTCCTTGATGTTGATTTGTTGTCTATAAATCTGCGGTTTATGAAATCCTCCATCAATATGATGATGAGTGGCTAGTCCAGTGATTGATACACCGGGGTAGCGCTTGTTGAAGTTTTGTGCCACCAGTGCATCTGCTGTGCCGCGCGGCGCTGAAGTCAAAGATTCGACCGTTGCATGCGAAGCTCTTCGACCTGATCTTGAACCTTGTACGCGGTTGTGGTTCCCAAACCCCCTGACCTCAAATTTTGCTGAAGAAGCCTGTCAGGGACCGAAGACACATCGTACAAAAGTCGATTCAGCATTGGGTTTTGTTGCCGTTGTTTTCTGTAGCAACTTTGATCAGATAGGCCCCTTCAGACGTGGAGGTAGCTGCGTACAAGCCAGGTTGTAGCAGGCCGTGGTGTAGCCTTGGTTGCTGACCAAAGGCATTGACGGCTGTGTTTGCTGACGGTTGTGAGCTCATCTCGACAAGTGGGTTTCCAACGTGAGGCACTGTGAGTTGGTTGGATCAGGGGTACAGTAGTGAGGACTCGTCGGGGAGGCCGAGATCAATGGCTGCAAGACTTATATTTATTGATTCAAAAGCTGCGACAGAAGATGATGCTCAGAGTCAACGCCATGGTCGCCCGAAGAATCTCAATGGTTTTATATACGTATTTTTTCCTAGAGAAATATCTTTGTGCGGCTACAGAACTCCATCATGAGGAGCCTCAATCGTGCGTGGATTATGCTATCCTTACCCCAGGAAAGATTGCCGGAACCAATGGAGAAGGCCTTGGTGGAACCAGATGGCGGACAGTGCTTGATGGGAGGTATCTTGCCCGATGTACGTCGAGCAGGAGGCTCCTGGCCTCCAATTCGCTTCCTGGGCAAACCGATGAGTTTCCATGTCTTCAGGGGTCTTGACAGTGTTAACCCAGTGCATTCATTCCATTGGCACTTCGTCTGGCTCTCCACACAATCTTCTCCTCGCAGCAAATATCTTGAATGGGTGTCTTGGGATCATCATGTCAGGGGTTTGCAATTATTTGCCAGCAACAAGCAAATGCCAAAACTGGCGGCCTATGAAGCCTTGGTCTGTATTTCAGTCCTCATATCGCTTCTCGAAGCTGCGGCTCTGGCGAAGTGGACAGTGACAAGTACTGTGACTTGCCGACTTGGGTTAGGTGTGCCAATTCCAACGCAACAATGGCCGGGTTCCTGGCACTGAGAAGAAGACTCATTGGCTCGGGCATTATGCAGGAACGCCACGATCAAAAGCCCAGCTTGATCGCACTTCAGTTCGAAGAGCATGAGCCAATTAGCATCCAATTGACCGAATGCACCACGGAAGATTTTCCGACAGTGACGGTCGACACTGTCCCAACATGCACACGGTGTGGTCCGCCCAAAGTCCGCCGAGTTAAGGCAGCGAGAGGGGTGTGATCTAGGCCCACCCTCAATCCAAACACGAACCTCATTCCGGGCCAAGCGTCACGATTCCGGGGTTGATCCTATGTCAAACATCATAACCCGGCCACAGCTCTTGCTGCAGTGCCGACACCCACTCAGCTGATCACCCGCCGCATCTCCGTGCCACCTCCGATTGCTCGGCTTCAGCCGGGTCACAAGGACGGGGGTCCCCGGATGGGGGGTTCCATGATGGAGGAGCTCGAGCCAGGACCTGAACATGGAGCTGTTCGCGATTACATCCTCTCTCGCTTCCTTTGCGAGGCCGCTGATTGGCAACCTGCGACTCAATCACATTCGTCATTCCATCTGGGGAAACACAAAGACTCGGCTTTGGAGAGCAATGACAATGGTGCAGAGGAAAAGGGAAACCCAGGCGGGATTGGAGCCCCTTTCCAAGCTCTGACCCTTCCAGCTTCGGACCCGATCAACGGCACGGGCCGTACGGAACAATTCCCTTGTCTGATTGAAACCGCGACCAGGGACCCCGGCTTTGGTTTCGCCGCTCCTCCGCTGAGAGGTGACGACACCCCAACCCCCTGCACCGACCAAGAGACCTCAAACCAACAACCTCGTGCTGGTGGAGGGCTGACTCCCAAGGACAACCCGCCGCCCAGCCGTCAAAAAAGGACGCTCAGATGCAACGAGAGCGACAGGGAGAGAGATGCAGACGAGCAAAGGAAGAAGCGACGAGCGCCCTCGACAGCGTTTCCAGGGCCACAGCCACAGCCAAAGACCTTCCCCTGCCCCTTCCGACGACAAAGTCCGATGACGTTCCACGTCAGAGCCCATGTCAAGTGTGCTAACCAGGAGTTCAGGGACTTTGCAAGCCTCAAGTCAGTGTCCCACCACAACCGAGTATGGGTAAGAGCTCATGGAAATATGCAGGAAGCACGTCACTTCGGAGCACTACTCCAACCGCTTTCTCTGTCCTCGATGTAGGGGGAACTTTACATCTTCCGAGGATGTAAACCGTCATCTACAAAACCTGGAACCGTGCTCGCTTCAAGCATCGCTAGCAGTAACAACCCGACTCGAGCTTGGAATATCAGAGGACACCAGGGGCGAGTTGGCATCCCGAAAAGACGATAAAAAGGTTAACAACTGGGACCGGCTGTGGAAGGTATTGTTTGGCGAACATGTTCCCGTAAAGGATCCAAGTAAGTTGAGCCAAAGCAACCAGACATAGCCCCTGGGGGAATCACTGACAGCGACTTGCAGCCTTTTACCCTGTTGTCGAACTCGAAGAGGTCCTGGTCGAGTTCAATGCCGAATCGCCCTCCTTTCTCGCGGCCCTAGATACTCACCTCAAAGACCTGGTCGGCGAACTTGCGTACGAGGGGTACAAGAACGAGGTCGAAACCATCAAGACATTTGTGGTCCAGTGGATGCGGGAGCTGCTGGACAACTGCAGGAGAATCCCGTCTCGATTGCCCAACATTGAACACAATCGACAAGACAATGCCCATGTTCCACATCAGGGTCAACCCGAAAAAGTCCAAAACACAGTAAACAAACAGGGTCGTTCCCGTGCCCCGACAACAGGCAGCGTCGAGAACATGCCATCCCTCTTGACTGACCATGACGCAACGATGGCGGAAATGTCGGATTTCTTGGACTTGGACTGGGTATCCATCGACCCGTCCTGTCTCGAACTCGACAGACCTGCGCCCCTCGTCCAATATGACTTTCCCGACGGTGACATTGCACCACAACCTGCAGAAGTACATGATAGCTGGAAGAACACCTTCACTTTACATCTCCAAAGCTCTCGTTGCTCGGTGTATCTTCCCCCTCCTGGCCCGAACCCGAAGGCTCCTACAGCGCAAAACTTGTCGTTCCCGCCAACACCAGCCCCATCGCAACCGTCAGCATCAACGCCGGGTCCCTCGTTCACGGCTTCCACACCAGCTCTCTCCTTCACAACGGCTTCCACGCCAGCACGTACCTCCGCCAGCAAACCCCGGTATCCCACTTTTGCTCGGCTCAACGACCAGATGTCCCGACAAGCCTTTCAAAACTCGCTCTCCCCAGAGATGGCGGGCGAGTTGCACCTGGGCCAACTTCCGTTTGGTGTCGGCCTCAAGCAGCTCAAACGCAAGTTTCAGTGAGAGACCCTCAAGGCTCGCTTCTACACCAGAACACGGCACAACTCTGTCGGGGAGTTACGCCAGGGCCACCGAGGGCCAAGCAGTAGTCAGAGCTCAATGGAAGAACCTAGACCACCGGCAACCGAGCCTGCTGTGGGGTGGAACCTGAAGATTCGTCACGCCGTCGAGCAAAACCTGCTAGCGAAAGCTTGTTGCCGTGCCTGAAAATCAAAACGCGTCTTTGAACTCAACTTAGAAACGCGCCGGGATCCGTATTTCTACACGTGTAAATTCAGTGATTGCACTCCCTCGTCATGGCAACTCTTTTTCTCCAGACAAGAAAAACCGCGTCCTCAACACGAACCGTGACGATCAACGAAGCTCTTGTTGACCCATCGATCAAGGCACTCGAAGCTTTCGTTGATAAATTCGTCAGCGCACTTGAAGCTCTTGCCGATTAACACACTCTCTCTTGTTGACGCATCGCACTCTTCCTCAACGCACTCTCCATCAACACACTTCATCAACGCCGCCTCTTCATCAACCCGCTCTTCATCGACACCGCCTCTTCCCGTCATCAACCCGCTCTTCACCGACGCCGCCTCTTCCCGTTATCAACCCGCTCTTTTCGACGTTTGATCGACACCATGTCTTTCAACTTTTCCCGCCTCCCAGCCGAGCTCCGGCAGATGGTTCTAAAGTCGTCCAACCCGTCCGAGAGCCTCGTGCTCTAACACAAGCTGGCCGACAACAAAGAAGCACGTCAGAGCCGGCTACGCAAGCGTCTCTCGAGAATGGCAAGACTTTTTCGAGCCCGAAACGTTCCGACGCCTCGTCCTCGACCAAGAGCGGCTCCCAGAGCTTGAGAAGATGCTGGCCCGGTGCCCATGGAGACGGGACTACATCCAGCAGATTCACCTTCGCGTCAAGCTGGAGGAGTACAGCTGCGACACATGCCACTCGGCAGAATCCAACAGGCAGCTCATGGTGCGAAACAACGCCCTCTTCACCAAGGCTGTCCGGGATCTGGTCACGATGATCTCCGAGTGGCCAGAGAGAAAAGTGCGGCGCAACGCCCCGGCGTCGGAGAGGGGAATCGCCCTGGACATCAGCTTCGCCTCCCCCAGCGACTACAACCACGCATGCCGTCAGCCGCACATGGACCCAAGCTACCCCATCTGGTTCGACGCCGAGGCACGCGCCGACGAAGCTCTGGATTTCCCTTCGGCACAACAGCGTGTTGAACAGCCTCCTGCGTCCTGCCCCTTCTCGGCGGGTGACATCTCTCGCACACGCACAAGATCATAAGCGAGGCCGTCACCCTCCAGGGCGGCAAACTCCCCCAGGCGCCGCTCGTCACCTCGCTGTCCATCCGCCGGCAGTCGTACCGCCAGATCAAGAGCACGGCCCTCAAGAGACTCCTCGCCGCCTTCCCCAACGTCTCGGCATTGACGTGGGAGCCCTGGCACCCCGTCACCACCACCAACCTCACCTCCCTCAACGACTCCCTCCCAACCCACGCCGCCAACCTCAAGTCCCTCGTCCTCTTCCAAGACCGCTCCCACCTTGGACCAGACCACTTCCCCCACACTCCCCGCAGCACACGTGCCCGCCGGTACCTCCACCTCCACTGTGACAGCCCCCGCCGCCGCACAAACCGGCAACACCACCGCGGCGACCCCCTTCTGGCCGCACCTCAAGACGCTGCACCTTACCACAGCGCACTTCTCCCCGTCTGCCTCCGACTCCCAAATCTCCGCCGTCCTCGTCCGCGCCGCCCGCGCGGCGGCTTGCATGCCCGAGCTGCAGCGCATTGGTTGTTTGGAATGCCGATGCTGCGCCGGGGGGATGCCAACGCCAACGCCGCGCCCGGGGCCGCTGCTGCTGCCAACATGATTGCCGCGCCCGCTGCCAACGCCGCCGCTGCTGCTACTGCCGCTGCCAACGCCAACGCCAACACCGCCACCGCCGCCGCACCCAACGCCCCCGCCCCCATAGCCTGCCGCGTGGACTTCATCCGCCGGCACACACACACTACGGCGGCAGCCCGACGCTCACGGTTGCGGACGAGCTGGGACTGGGAGGGGTGGTTTGACGTCTTGGAGGGCGAAGGCGGGGCGGGGGATGTCTGGCGGGAGGGGACGAGGGCTTGGGGCTGGGGGGAGTTGGTGGTGGTGCACAAGAGGCTGCCGCCGCCGCCGAGGGTGTGGAGGGGAGGGGGGGGGGGGGGGACTTGGGTGGAAGGGGTGGATGCTGCTGTGTTGGACTTGGGCGATGGGTTGGACTTTGGTGGGGATGCGGCGGGGGTGATGCATCCTGTTTCGACGTATCAGATCAAGGCTGAGGTGAGGGCGAGGTTCCCGGGGGTTGAACGAGGTGTGGTGGATGAGGATGGGCATGTGGTCATGGAGGACGAGGATGGGCATGTGGTCATGGAGGATGCGTGATGTTGAAGGATTGCAAGTTGTTTGTTTGGGTATCGCTTTGGTTTAAGCGGGATGTAGCTACGAGCTGTTGTACTTGAAGGGTGTCAAAGATGTCACAGTGTTTGTTTGGGCATTGGTTTGGTTTTAGCGGGACGCGGCCACGAGCTGCTTGTACTTGAAGGACGTCTGGGATATCACAATGTTTGTTAGTATTGCTTTCGTTTAAGCGGGATGTAGCTGTTTGTACTCGAAGGATGTCTAGGATATCACACTTCTGTTGGACTTATTGCCTCGTCACTCTCGCGGTCCGAGTCTCTCTTCATGTCTCCAAAGTCAGCGTTGCCCAACACTCACACAGCAGTCACGCAAGAGATAAAAGGCCCTATCGCATATAATGGTGCTCCTCGATCAAAGTCATGACAGGCTCCAAGTCTCCCGCAACCACTCCATCAACCAATATCGGCGACTTCAACATGTCTCGAGGAAGCCAGTCGCGATACCACAGTCCTCTCGGATGAGCAAATCCTCCATGTTCACTTGTGCATGTCCACCAAGTCCGCTTCTACTGCATGGCTGTTTCGAGCTTCAAGATTACTACCTTACATTCGTGCATGTAGCTGCCGGCATTAAAACAACTCCCATCAAGGGTTCCGTCCCCGCACGCTGCGCTCGACTTTCAACCTAACCAATCAGCTGCCAGCGATCACCAGTTCCGTACTCGGATGCAGGTGAAAACTCGCTCAAGAGCTCCGGAGACGGCTCGGACGCTCGATGACGCATCATATCGGTCGCGTTCGCATGGTAGGTTACCATGGTAAAAGGCAACGTCCTTCCGGTGGTAGGCTTCAAAGAGGGGAAGCACTGCAGACCGCATTCAGTCTTTTGCTGAGTCCGAAGAGTGCATACAAGTGCGAACTGCTGCAGAGACGGCAATTATGGCGCCGCAATTATTTCCAGTTAAACAGGCTGAAGCCCGCAGTACTTATATCACTGCACCCGGAACATCCATTCCTTCAGAGACCCTCAACAACTTCAACGAGACTGCCCTACGCACATGATGCTTTACCTTTTTGTCGCCATGTTCATATGCCTGGCCCCAAGCTTTGCAGCTTGGCCGGGGCATTATCCGCAGGTACAAGCAGACGCTACTCGGCCGCCATTCGGCGAGCCCACACGGTTCGTAACAACACACAACGCCCAAGGCAAGGCCGTCTTCTCCCCCGCCCTCCAAGGACCCATCACCACACACGAGATCCCCGGCATGCTCTACTACGAGGCCTACAAAACATTTGACCCGGCACCCGTGAACCTCAACCACGAATCCGACATCAAGGTCATCCAAGAGCGCGTGGCCGAAGAAGCCACCATCTCGTTTCCCCAGCCCGGCGCAACAATTCTTCGCTACTGCGACTGGCCTCCCGGGGGCTCCTCGCCGCTGCATCGACACGTCACCATCGACTTTGGCATCGTCATTTTCGGATCCATTGAGGCCATCATGGACTCGGGCGAGACGCGGATGCTCAAGGCCGGCGATGTCATTGTGCAGAGGAACACGCTGCACGCGTGGCGGAACCCGAGCGACACCGAGTGGGTGAGAGTTGTCTTTGTCATCCAGGGGACCCATCCGACCATTGTCGGGGACAAGGTCATGGGGGAAGACCTGGAAGCTTTTGGGAGCTAGGTAGCGTGTCCTGGGGGGAAAGGGATTTCTGGGGAGGGGGCAGAAACAGGCAACGTGCGGTTGGAGTAGACGGCGTTGATGGTCGACGGGTCAAAGCGTCGATCTCTCGCAGTCGTCAACGCCGTCGGCGATAGTTACTCCAAGGTTGTCCCTGAGGCTGTGCGGTGGCAGCGGATGGGATTACCCTAGCTCAGGGGAGAATCAGAGAAAGCTTAGGACAAATCAGGCACAGCTTACCCCCATCTCAGGACGACGAACGAAAAAGGAAATTTCGTGTGGCCAGATTCGTCGCAGATAACCAAGCTGTAGCGTAGGAGTCTTTGGACATTACAATTCAGGTTCGAATTTTCTTTGCCTTTGAGTTATCTAAAAGTCACACAGCATAAAAAGCTTGAGGCACTCGTCGCACACAATGGTGCTCTCGATCAGAGTCTCCCACAACCACTCTAGCAACCAACGCCGTCATCAGCAACCTTCAGCATGACTCTGAAGAAGCCAGTCACAATACCAGTCCTCTCAGCGGATGAGGGTACATAATCCCTCAAAATCACTTCATTGACACGCTTGTCTTTTGCCCTTGGACGGGGTGTTCTGTCATCGACTTTGATGGTGTTAGCCTCTTTTTTCGGTGGCATGCAATGCGGAGCACGAGCTCTGGCTGCACGGCCGCTACTCACGTCTTTTCAGTACAGCACCGGCCAAGAATCTCCGAAACCCGCGACATCCCCCTGCCCCACGCCATGCGATGAATTCCACTTCTTACGGCCGTTGAGCCCGGAGCCGGCCGCATCGCACAGAAAGTTAAAGTCCGCCACAAACTCTCTCAGAGGCGCAACGCTTCAACAAGGTTTGTCACATGACACATGACTCCTGCAATTTACCCTCTATAACCTGAACCGTCTTTTCCCCTTACAACCTACTAGGTACCCGACCTGCCCGTCATTTCCCACCACAATTACTCCGGCGACCCCCGGTTTCACTCACAAGCACCACTTTCAACGCAACAACCAAACACAACAACACGCCATGGCCCGAACAAGCCTCGACGACGGCGACGACCCCCCTCCGCCCTACTCCCAGTCCGGCATCCCCCTCACCCCCCTCCCCCCCTGCCCCCCTACGACTCCAACCCCAACCCTCCCCCCACTGACAACCATGACCACCATCACCAACAAGAACAACAACCCACCCCCTCCCCCCCGGATCTGTCTCCCCTCGATCCCCACCCCCCCCTCCCCCCCTCCCTCCCCCACCGCCTCCTCACAACTCTCACCCTCCACCTCCCCCACCTCGCCCTCCCCCTCTCCATCATCCTCACCTCCGCCATAACCGGCTCAACCACCTACGCCATCGCCAACATGGTCATACAGAAACGCGCCAACGTCAGCGTAAATCCGAACCCAACGCACTGGTTGCGTAACGCTAGGGGGGTTTATGATGCTTGTTATCAGGGTTGTGATTATAAGGCTGGGTGTGAGGCTGGGTATGCGTGGGATAACTGTGGGGTTACGGCTAGGGTGGGGGTGGAAGGGGGGGTTGAATGTGCTGGTGAGTTCTTTTTTTTTGGGGGGGGGGGGGGGGTTGTTTTTGTTTGGAGAATGTCTTTTTGAGAATGTCTCTTTGCCTTTGCACTCTGCGATTGGTCTCGCTTGCACTACGTGGCGCCCTGTTGCCTAGGTACACTACACGCAACCCTCCCCTCTTCAACTTTGGAATTGTGACTGCAGATTTACCCAACTATATGAACTTGCTTTCTTTGCTTTGCTTCGCTTTGCTGATTATGATTTCACTCGCGTGTGTGTTTTGAGCTTGTGGAGGTTTAACAACAGATTCCTCGGTGATAACAACCTTGCCTTATTTTTGCATGGGGGTCTTGTTGGCTTCCACAGAAGAAGCAGAGGCTGACTATGTGTTATTAGGGGCGAGGATGTGGAACTGGGATGACAGGGATAAATATCCCGAGGTGTGTCTGAGGGAGTTGGGGGAGTTGCTGAAGGAGAGGGTGTTAGCGGAGTTGAGGGAGAATGAGCTGCGGTGGTTGGGGCTGGTGGTGTTGGCGGTGTTGGCCGGGGCGGTGGTTGGGGTGTTGGTGTATAAGTGGTGGAAGCGGTTGGTGAGGTGTGCGCCGTGTGAGCGAAAGATGGAGGAGAGCAGGGCCGAGGCGAGCGGCTGGCCGGGGTGGAGGGAGAGTCTGCCCGGGAGGAGGTATAGACGGAGGAGGCAAGCTCCCGGTGCAAAAAGGGGGTGGAAGGGGGTGTTGGTGGCATTGTTGGGGCTGGGAAAAGGGGCTGTGGCAGGTCGGCGCTCCCTCCTCAAGTCGGAAGCCACGGTTTACTTCAGCAATGCGAACAACACGGTGTCGGGGTCGGTTACGGGGAGGTGGGCATACCACTTTTTGGAATGTCGGGTCAAGGGCGGGTGTTCGTGGATCTCGAACCCGCCGGCGAGATACGTCGAGGAGATGCTACCGCGGGTGGCCAAGTGTGGCTCCCGCGTCTCTGTCAAGCCCCGGGGACCAGACTTTTCATTTCCCACGAAACGGGTGGCGCATCCGGGCATCGAGAAGCAGTGGCGGGTCACCATCAAGGTCAGCGGGTATAACGTGACGCGAAGCAACGAAACCGATCCAGAGGTGTTGTGTCTGTATAACCTGGGAGGGGCCCTCCCTTGAGGTTGTGTTCACCCAGGATACCGGGAACGAATCAGACGGGGGGTGGACAAAGAGAAACCTGCTATCTCCGCTTTCCGCCGGGTGGCCGCCGGCGGGGTCCGGGCGGGTCCGGGCCACTCAACTGGGTGTCATTGGCCGATCGGCATTAGCGTTCCTACCCAAGGCAGTGTTTCGGCCACGTCGTTATCTCGGAGAGTCGGTGAGAGTTGAGCTGGTTTTCCACCGACACCGGTGGGTTTTTTGCATCACGTCCTGTCCAGTGAGGAGAGGGAGCTCCGAGCTCGGAAAGACCCGGGACGGCTGTCGGCGGAGTGCCGCAATGCCGCGAACACGCCGCATGCAACGGCGCGCATGGGATTTGTGCCACCCGGTTGTCATACCGAGGAGCCCGCATGTGGCGCGACTGCGTTCTTGCATGGATGTATGCAAATGATGCAGAACTTTCTCTTCATTCTTCAACGAGCATCGGAATCACAGGACCAAGTCGAAATCACAGGAGACGACGAGTGACAACATGACAAGTAAACCACCGTGTATTCCAGACAATATGACAATAAATCACCGTGTATTCCAGTCAACTATGAACCCAGTATGTAGAAAAGTTATAGAACCCAGAGAAAAAACCAAAGCAACCTAAACACCACCTCTAGTCCAAACCCCAAGTCTAACCCGCGAACCCAAACACCGCCCGAGCAACACAAGGAATGAAATGTACCCTCGACTCATGAACAAACACCTCATCGAAAATCACTCACCCTCCCAGAAAAGATCAACCTCCTCACCACCCAACCACTTCTCCATCTCGCCGTACATGCGCTCATACAACCCCCCGTTAAACGGCGTCGGCAAGCACACATCAATCTCGTACCCCAACCTCGCCTGCGCCGCCCCCAAGTAGCAATACCCCGCCGGGTACCTCTCCAGCTCCTCCTTCTCAAAAACAGGCGCCGTCCGGCCGTCAACAGGCACAACCTTGTCCTTCTCGTAAAAGAGCTTGACGTATCTCGCCTTCCACTCGCCGCTCTCGGGGTCGCGCTGGGCGAAAAAGATGAAGCGGCAGTCGCAGTCGACGTCGAACTGCGACTCGGGGAAGGTGAAGCGGTGCGTGATGGTGGCCTTCATCTTGCCGACGGCGCGGTTGGGGTGCGCCTTGGAGAGCTCGGCGAGGGTGCCGCACTCGCGGTGCATGATGAAGACGCCGGCCTTCTTGCCGGCTTGCGAGATGGAGATGAAGTCGGAGATGTGGCGGGGGCCGGACCATGCTGCTTTTTTGTTAGTTTCTGTGCTTGGGAGGAGGGGGAAGAAAGGGGGGAGTGGAAAAAAAAAAAAAAAGGGGGGGGGGGGAGAACGTACTGGTCCACACGGTGCCGTCCTCGGTAAAGAGGTCGCGGTAGTTGCCCCACTCGGAGGCGTCCCGGTAGACGGGCCAGCCCTTGCAGAGCTCGGCGACGGCGAGGCGATCCAGGAGCTGGGCGGCGCTGCCGTTGATGTGCGAGTACATCTTGGTGTGGGGGTCGACTGCCGAAGTCACGGTCGAGGGAGCCGAGTAGATGGCTGTCTCGGTGGGCTTCTCCTCGACAGGGGCGACAACTTCGACAGGGGTAGCTTCGAGAACGGGGACAACTTCCTCGAGAACGGGGGCAGTCTCTGCGGGGATGGGAGCGGGAGTCTCTTCGACGGTCATCTCGACGACAGGAGCTGGTGTCTCGATGGCCGCCTTCTCAGCAATAGGGGCTGGCGTCTCCGGGACGGGGACGGTGTGAGCGAGGGACTCGGTTAGGTGCTCGGGGAACGAGACGTCCTTGCCGGCGGAATCGTTGATGGCCATGTTGGCGGTGGCGTTGGTGAGGTTGTTGGTGAAGCTGTGTAAGTGATGGTTGTGAGTGAAGTTGATGAAAAGGGGTAGATGAGTCGAAGATGCTGGAGAAGGTGTTGGAGAAGATGTTGAAGATGCTGGTGTGCTTGAGAAATGACTGGAGACTGAAGAGAGCGGACACTCGCCTTTTGTACTCGCAGGCGGTACCTGGGGCCAGCGGAGCGGTGCCGGACGGGCTCGCGTCATGGCCGATTCGGACGTCGTGCCACGGAGATCCTCCGTGAGACCCCGGACGACCGCCCAGCGCAGGCCTGCAGGCAATGACAAACACGGCAGCGTACGATGAATGCCTGCAGGCTCCCCTTTTTCTCCGTTTTTATTGGCATTTGGGTGGTCTTTTTTCTTTTAGCTTGACTTTTCTCTGGTTTTTGCCAGTCTTTTTTTTCTTTCTGTTTTTGCTCCGCTGACTGAGAACGACCTTGAGGGGGACCCGCCGCTGTGGTATGACAGGTCAATCTACCAGGCCGCCACATGTCTGTACCCCCCCTGGCGCAACCCCCCCTGTATTTTCTTCCTGTCGCAGCAACTGCGGTGAAGCAGAGCCTCGCTGTCATTGGGCTGCATTGCATCAAGCTCCTGCAGCTATACACCGAACCGTTTCCCCGTTGCCAAAAATCAGGCAAATGGTCAGAGACTACAATCTTGACCGCTGAAGTGACGGCCGAGAGGGAGCCAAAAAAGGAGAAGTGACATGTCCCAATTGGACCAGTTGGCACGACATCTGTGCGCTACCGTCTGGGCAGTTCCTCTGAGCCCCTATCAACAGTCACACCCAGCCAAGTAATCACAATCCACTTGTTCGGTACGCTGCATCAAAAGAGAACTACTGCAGCCATCAAGGTAGCATCACTGCCGTAGCATCACTGCCGTCCAATTCTCTCCAATTGGTCGATGCGTCGTCTCGCGTCATCATCGAGTCATTGAACTGTCTGTTTGTCCAACTCTTGTCATTTTCACGAAAAGGGTTCATGATCATGTTTGGTCCCAGCCACAAGGCGTACGGATGATGCAAGCAATGGAATTCTCTAGGATTCAACGCAGTGATTGTCAAGCATGCCATGAGATGGAGACGATCCCCCAGCTGTGCCTTGAAAGTCAAGATCGACACCCAGACACCCACCAACATCCATGTCACCAACTTGAGCATTAACACTCACACTCTCACATCAAGATGCCCTTTCCACCATCTAAAAATACCAGAACACATCGGCCCGAGCCACGCCAAAAGCATCCCGATCAAGCGCCCACATGGCACCCACACGCAGCCCTACAAGGAGTCCCAACCGGCGTCCCCTACACCCTACACGCATATCACCCCGTCCCCAACGAGGCAGACTCCCCAACAATGGCCTGACTTTTACGCACCTCACGCTCCAAAGCTTAGTACCGACACCCAGGCAACGCCCCATCTATACCCTTTAGAGACTCAACATGCCGCACCTCCAACGCACAGTCTTAGTCTTCGCCGCCAGGCAACGTCGGCGAGGCCAACAAGAACGGAGATGTGTCTCCGCGGGGTGGGTTCCCGCTGTGTAAGCTGTGCATGGAGGACCCTTCTGCCTGAGCCTTCTGGAAGCCATTCTCTGCCTTGGCAAGGCGTGGAAGCGTGGAGGATGCATGGGCTAGACTAGATCTGGTCCGTTCCCGGGGAAAGGGATGAGAGCTTGTAAGGCCGGTGCTGCGTGAAGAAACGAAAATAACCCCCAATCTGGGGTGTGGGAGGGCAGCGGGCCGCTATGATGTTGGATTTTGCTTACCTTGCCTTTGCTCGGGTGCATGGCGCCATCGAGTTGCTAACCAGGTAAAATCCGCTGTGGAAAAAGGAAATCTGACAAGGGGACTGGGGAGGTGTTGACGGGTGCCTGAACGGAGATGCGGCGGTATGTCATCAAGTTCGCAGCGGCTTCGCCATGACGCGCGCGGGACTAGCTACGACTTTCCAGCAAATGAACGGCAACGCTATTAGTTGACTAAACGCGACTTGCTTCTCTGCTATCCCTATCCGGACACAACACGCTTTCTCGCTTTCCCTCCTTGGTTGCGTGTGTGTGTGGGTGGGTGTTAGTAAGCGCCACAGCACTAACAAACCACAGCGACTCCCTCCCAGCCAAACACCGCCCCTCAAATCCCCAAAAAGGATGGTCCGCCCCGGCGATGAGAGGGCAGACTACGAATTCGTCGTTTCTTTTTTTCTTCTTCTTTCCATTCGCGCTACCCTGCCCTGCAGTCGTCTTCGCAAGCTTTGCTCCGCTTCCCAAACGCAACCTCACCCGCATCCCCGAACGACGATCACCCGCTCCGAACGGACATGTAACACAGCATCTGCCCATACCACCCCATGCATGCAGTACATCGTAAGGCGTTCACACACACACACCTCTATGATTATCCAACCCCTCCGAATAAACAAGAAAAACCCCCGCAGCATTTTCCACCATGGCATCTGTACATGTAAGTCTCAACTGCCCGCCCCCTATCATTGGACAAAAGCTGAGGCCGACAGACGCCCTACGCCGCGTCCGTACATTTGCACGCATCGCGCACATGGCGTGGCATCGTTCTACCCGCTGATTTGACTGACGGAAAGAACTCCGCATGTCTATCGTCGTTTATAGACTAGTTTTTCATGAGGTATGTATGGAATTCTTTGTCAGACGGAAGCTAAACTTGACGTCCGGGTTTGTCACCGGTTAGGAGGAGGTCTAGATGGCCTGGACGGGCAAGAGATCGGCGATTTGTGTGCAGGTCTTGATTTCGGACGAGGGTATCGCCAGTTAGGACTCTAGGGGATATGTGTCGTGGTCAGCACTAGAGCAGACATCGGTATTTTGGTGCGTGATGCTGGACTAGAGACTCGAATTAGACCGGGCAGTTTTGGCAGCGGCGTTGCGGCTGTGCATGATCAAGAATAGCAGAATCGGGGGCTACTGTCCATTGGGGGTTACACAACAAAGTACATAAGTGGCTGCTGGGAATAGACAACTTGTTGACGATGAATTCATCGATGCCATAAACTTCATCCAAGTCGCCTGTCACTGTGTTCCCGCCGTCATACTCCACTCATCACCATCACCATGATCACGCTCAGCATCCCGCCGGTAATACGAGACTCGAGTCCTGCTTGGGTTGCCGTATTCGTCCTGTTTCTGGTGAGTTCTTCATTGCCATGTCCCACGAGTCCATTCCCGTCGTCCCAGTCACGATCGAGGAGCCACACCAGATTTGCATCACGGATTTTGTGGCCTCACAGGCTCTCCTGAGGCTCGCGGATGCTGTGTCCTTGGGAGATGAAGCGACGACGTTACCTCTTGTCAAGACCGCCAGCTTCGCCGTGATACCCCCCTCACCTGCATCTTCACCCGTGGCCCTCCTTGAGCCAGTCTCTACGCCCGTGCCAGAAGTTCAAGCTGGCACAGGGAGATATCACCCGCCCGTTTCCATCCCCCAGCTCAAATCACAACAACCGTACCTTCCCCCTTCCCCCTCCACCTCCCGCCTTCCCCAACCACTCCCACCCCTCCTCTCCCTCCCTATCAACCTTCTCAACCCCCCCCCTCCTCCCTCCCTATCACCCTCCCCAACTCCCCACTCAACCCCCCAACGCAACAAACCAAGCTAACACTCCCAGCTCCCCCCCCTTATCCTCACCCTCCCCCTCCTCCCCCTAACAATCTACAACCTCCACTTCCACCCCCTCGCCTCCTACCCAGGCCCCCTCTCCCACCGCGCCTCCACCCTCCCCTACATAACCCACACCCTCCTCGGCACCACAGTCCAGCACCACGCCCGCCTCCACGCCCGATACGGCCCCGTCGTGCGCATCGCGCCGAACCAGCTCAGCTACATCAGCGTCGCGGCGTGGCGGGATATCTACGCCGTGCGAGAAGGGCGGGAGGGGTCTCCGGGTCGGGGTTGCCTGGGTGTGAAAGGTTACCAGGGCGCGAAAGGGAAAAGGGGGGATAACACGGTGTGTGCAAAGGAGATGATCAAGGAGGAGTTGGTTTTTCCAGGGGATGACTTTGAGTTCTTCGCGCCGGCGAAGCCAATGATTAGCTGTGATGCCGCGAACCACGGGCGACACAGGCGAGCGGTGGCGAGCGCGTTTAGCGAGCGGGCGGTGAGGAGTTACGAGGGGGTTATTCTTGAGAAGACGGCGTTGTTGATGAGGAGGTTGGACGACGAGCAGGGGAGGGTGGATTTGAGTGGGAGTCGCCGTGGCGGTTCAGGGGGGATCAATATCATGGATTGGTTCCACTTTGTCATGTTTGACATTACGTCGGCGTTGGTGTTTGGCAAGTCGTTTGGGAATCTTGAGAGGGGGGGATATCACGAGTGGGTGGCGCGGGTGTTTCCCGGGATGAAGCTCGTGGCGTGGAGTTTGGCTGTTGCCGAGGTGCCCGGGCTCGGGAGGTTGATTTCGTGGTTCCTGCCGAGGAAGATGGTGAGCGAGGCGCGTCGACACGTGCAGTCCATTATCGACATGACGGACGCGAGGAACAGGGCGCAGCTCACGAACCCGCCGCACCAGGTCGACTTCATGTCGTATATCCTGCCGCCGCTGGAGGGGGAGAAGGGAACGACGGCATATCTCTCCGAGGAGGAGCTGTACCTCAACGCTCAGCTGTTGTGCATTGCTGGTTCCGAGACTACGGCGTCACTTCTCGCCGGGGCGGTATACTTCCTCTCGCTCAGGGAGAATGCTCGTCACCGCGATCGCCTCATCACCGAGCTTCGAGGACAGTTCGCCAGCGTCGAGGATATCACGCCGACAAACCTGGCACTCAGGGCACCGTTCCTGGGAGCCGTGCTCAACGAGTGTCTGAGGCTGTACCCGCCCGGAGCCATCAACATGCCAAGGACTGTGCCGGCGGGCGGGGCGATGATAGACGGCAACTATGTGGCGGGCGGATCGGTGGTGGGGATAGCGCAGTTTGCGGCGTACAGGTCGGCCACGCACTGGATCGACCCGCTGACGTTTGCGCCCGAGAGATGGCTGGAGGGGTCGCAGGGTCGGTATGCGGGCGACAGGAAGGACGTGTTCAAGCCCTTTAGCTTTGGGCCGAGGAACTGTGTTGGTCAGAGTCTTGCGGTAGCCGAGTGCCGACTCATCGTGGCGAGGCTTTTCTGGGAGTTTGACGTGCATGTGCTGGCCGGACAGGAGGACTGGGTGAGGCAGAAGACGTTTCTCTCGTGGGAAAAGCCACCGCTCATGGTGAACGTCAGGAGGCGTCTGTCAGTCGATCCCTGCGAGCCCGTGTAAGTCAAGCCAACTCCACGCTTGGACGGATCTGCAAACACGTTCACATCACCGCACCGGATATCCACCTAATCAGTTACATGCTCGATCAGTCGATATGTAAAGTGTTCCCGTGTTGTGTGAAAGCGAGAGAGCGGCACATGCCGGCACGTGTCAAGTGCCGGACGCAGGATCGTATCTCAGACTTTGGTGATGCGCTCCGCTGCGACTTGGAACGGCGACACGGGCGCCATCAATGGTCCACGTCCCCGGCACAGCGCCCCGTCGTGCTGTTGGTCGCAGTTCGGACTCTTCGTGTGTGTTGCATAGTGCAGCGCACAAGGCAATCATGGCCAATGAATCCACGCGGGTGCTGAGTTGCCGCTGCAGATTGGCCAGATTGACCTGGTATTGGCAGCTGGAGGCATACGAAACGCCCCGCGTCCCACCCGCATTCTCCCAAAATCCGGCGGCCCCAGCTCAGGGCAGGCGCCCGTACCGTGTGTGCGCGCACCCGCAAAACCACAGTGCACACCTGCCGTAAGTAGCGAGTACTGCGTAGGCAGGCAACGGGCTTTCGCTGCTGCGCTGACGATGCGATTGCATGACAAGATACAGGGCTTACCGCACCCTCTTCAAAACCCCCGTTGACTCGGGATTCGGGGGGCTGACTGTCGTGATGAGCGTCCAAACTCTGTGGCAGAGCAAGCACACTGGCGCCTGCCCGCACTTGCCTGCGCTTCAACCTTGCCTGGCTGAAGGAGGAGGTTGCCCCGCTCGCCGGCGCATCAGACACCCCACTTCCAATAGAGATTTCGCCTCTTGTTGCGCCCGTCATCAATACCGGCGGCGTGCGAGGCAAAGCAAGAGACACCTGGGGACAGAATCAAGTCATTTGAGCGCAATAGCGGGGCCTGCTGATGCTGTCTTTGTCCGTCTCGGCTGGAGCAGGTTTCCGTGTAGCCCCTCCCAAAAGCGAGATTGCCCGAGAGACCAAGAGGTTGGCTGGAACGGGACGACGAGCACGACAATAACAGCAAAAATGACCGGCGCCATGTGTGCAAAGAAAAGACGAAAACCGGAAGGTGCGGTTGCGGCAGAGGCGTACGCAGAATCGCAGGTCGGTGACGGTGACGGAGAGACGATGCGCTGTGTCGGACGCCGAGCTTTGATGAGCCTGTCTTTGCCTGACGTCGAGACCCCTCAACCCCTCCTTTGATTGACCAGGGAAACGGTGTGCCCGTGGCGCTTCCGTGGAGGCTTCTCCGCGCGTGCGATAGGTGAAGTGCGAAATGGGTCCTGCCCTTCTTTGTTTTTTAACGCATCAAGCCGTCCGACAAATGGATATCGGCCGAGTTGGGATGGCCGGCAGATCCAGGTTGCTGACGCAGTGGTGAGGCAGGATCCAGCCAGAAGCGCGCTCAACAAGCCACACTGTGTGACCGAAGGAAAAAGCGGCCCAGGGCTTCGAGGCAGCCCCGCCCGAGGGTGGGTCGTCCAACCAGAGCGGCGAGATCGTTCGCGGGCAGCGCAGCTCAAAAAGCTCAGTGGAGGAGAAAAAGGGCCCATTGTCATCCATGCTTGCAAAAAGACTCGCAACTTGGCTGTCGTGGACGTGCCCGCCTTGACCGCATCCAATCGAGCCACCGTTGAGACACAAGCTCTTGTTGGCCGATCTGACTGGCTTTTTTGCCAACAAAAAAAAACTCGCCGGCGCCGCCGGTGATGTCTTTCAGAGTTCATTCGACGCGCGGAGAGGCGCTACCCCTGTTGCGGCAAAGCCTAGTCTTTGGTTTGCGCGTCCACGTCCACTTTCGCAAGGTGCTTCCGAGTCGGCAAGTGTGTGAGCCCGCTCATTCATCAACAACATGCAATCCTCGTCGCCTCTGGAGTTTGCTGCGCGCCTCGCCATGTGGAGCGGCGCTTCCAGAAGAGCAAAGAGCATGCGACATCGATTCGGCACCCGCTTTTTTCGCGAGGGGGCTGGTCTCATGTAATCCGTGACCGCTTCGTCAGTCCCCCGCGATTCCCACGATCACCTTACCAGCAGCCAGCCCGAGGTTGCCTTTGCGGCTTTTCGTCGCACGACGCGGCGTCATGGAGGGACTCTGACCTTTGCTCGTGCATTCGGCCTCCACCAGTCAGGCGCAAGAAGGGGCTGGCCGTCTTGGACACTTTGCATTCCTGTCTCGGTGTCACCACAGCCTTTTTGGACCCGTCGCTCGGCCTGGCGGCACTTCCATGGGGGGCATTTACGCCGTGTCGCGGCGTTGCCCTGCGCGGCCCAACGTTTTGTCTCTCAAAGGAACATCATTTTTCTGACCATCGGCTGTCTCGACGGGAGGCGTTTGATCATTGGCGAGGGTGGCAGCGCCGGGCTGGCGGTGCACCCGGACTCCCTGATTGACTCGAAACATTTGTCGCGCCGAGTCGCCGAAATGGCTTGACATTGTGCTGTTGAACACGGCTCTTGCTTTGTGCCTCGTTCCCTGCCCGCAATCGTTTTGGAGTTTCTGACTTTTTTAATGGTGGTGCAGCAAGTCACGGCTTCCGGTTCGCACTGGGTGCCCGTCTGCGGCTTGCCTGCCTCAACCAGCAACCCAAAATCGTTCCAAGACGTGCCATTTCGACGACGGCTCTGCGGCGAGAGGGGGCCGCGGTCCGACGCACGCATTGAAGCGCGCATCTCGCCAGCACGAGACGGGACCCGATTCGATGCATCCCGTCACCAAAGCGCCATCCTGCCACAATGCCCACCAGCAGGGAGCATTGGCTGGCCCCAACAAAGAAACCTGGAGGCCCAGAGCTGCAGTCGTTCCCTACTATTTTCTTCTTGGGTCATCAAATGAGTCGGCCCCTCCATCCCGTAGTAGCGTAGCTCAGCGTCGCTGTCGGGAGCCTGCTGACTACTGATTCTACCCCGCCGTCGGTGGCACGGGGGTGGGGCGGCCCTGCTGGTCAAGCCACACCACAGCGCCTGCTCGGCGGGGGTCCACGGGTGCTGACCGTCAGGATGGACGGGATCAAAGTCAAAAAAAAACCTTGGCCACGATTGTCCGCCCCCTCCTCTTCGCGCCCTTCGATCCAAAATGCCAGGTGACACCGACGATGCGGAGGCCCTCCTCGTACCGTCATGTTGTCGCCATCTTGTTTGTGATGATCCCATGTGCAAAAGGGCAAGACCCTTCCTCGGTGGATGATCTCCCAGAGGCGCACCGAGGAATCCGCGATGCTGCCACACCCCTCCAATCACCGCAGCAGCACGCCCCCCGGAGCTTGGCGGCTTCTCCTCCCGGGCTTGCTCCGGCCCTCCACCCCTGAGGTCACACCCTTTTCATCAGTGCACCGTCTGCAACACCAAATCCATCATCTCTACCAGTGCTCACCGCGTCAGCTGCTTCTGCCGCTTGTCGGTGGTGGCTGTCCCGCACTGTACGAATACGTTTGCGGAGAGGAGACGGGGAGTGGGACTGCCGAAAAGGATGGACATTCCATGCCCGCAACAAGACAGCAACGACAGACGCCGAAACTTACCAGGCCTCATGTAGCTCTCGTCCCGCCCTTTCCCCCACGGCGTGCGCTCAAAGGGAAAGCTATCCAAGACGTCAATCGGGAAAGTGATCATATCACAGTAACGTTATTGTTTGCAGCCCAGCCCAGCGCCGCAAGCAAGTCGCCACTGCAGGTGGCGCTATAATGGGAATTGGATACGCAGCAGCAATAACTCGGCACCTGATCTGAATCCCAAAAGAGGACAGAACAGCTAAAATCGCGCCCCTCCTTTACCCGGCAAGAAGCATACAACGAGTTCATATCAAGCGTATTGCGTAGGAACAGAACGACGTTGTGATTCGGGTGGCGCAGGCAGGCAGAAGGCAGATCCGATCGGCAGACAAACACTCTTCTCGGGTCCCCACGCGTCCCATCCAGCTTCAGAGATGACACGCAGCCGCGAGAGGGAGTTCGTCAGCAAGCCCATTGCATGGCACGAATACCTAGCTATGAGTTGCAACAGTTGCATTTGCCTGCTTGCCTTGCCTTGCCATGCCTGTTTGCGGATGATGAGCGACAAATATTGATTGGGGATCTGGGTCGCCCAATCTCTAAGCGGAACCGACACCTGATCTCATTGGTGCATCTCGCACGACGTTCACTCTGGGACTCGGGATTGCATTTGCGGTTCACTCTGCGGTTGCAACTTTGGGTTGATATCGAAGCGTCGTCCAACATGAGCCAGATCAGGCAGGAAGGGAGGAAACGAGTACCCTTCATTCGTTTTGTCGCCGACGTTTTGCGTCAAACCCTGAACCACCAGGGCAAGGCCCCAGGCTCCAACTTTGACTCTCTCATCATGGAACCGAGCGATCGGCAATCCCTTGTGCGCTGGTGTCAATCACCAATGCCATGCCATGCCCTCGTTTTATTCACAACACTTCGCTTCGTTTCTCAGACTGCGACTGCGTAGCAAATCAGGCAGTTGGGGGTGTGCACTGTGCGTGGGGACCAGACGGACGCAAAACTGCAGGAAAGTGATAAAATAATCGCTGGAAGTAACCCCCCAATGAAGGATTGGTTCCCCAAAAAATCCTACGGTGGACCTGGCAATTGCGCGCACTGTGTGGCGCGTTGCTCCCTCTGCGCTTTTTAACTGCCCCTTGTCATCATCCTCAACCTTCAGCTTGCAGCACACCACGTTGGTACTATTGTGGATTATTGTTTGATGATGGCGCCGTGATCCAAGCCCGTATCAACCCAGTGACGCAGCAAGCCCGACGCTGACGGAGACTACGCACAAGGCGCAAGAATGGAGGCGAACCCCCAGTCTGTGGCCGATGACCGAAGTCGCCGAAGTGAGAAAGAGGTTCCGCGGCACCAGCTAAAACTCCAACAATGTAACTTTAACATCCCTAGAATAGCAGTCGGCGAGGGAGTGGGGTTTTTGCACCAAGGATTGTCCCCCGTTTCGGGTGTCTCTGGGCGATTCAACCTGACTGCGTAAGGCGCGCAATTCGAGTTCGGGTCCCCCCCTTTTTTTTATTCGCACTGCTGCTCACGGAGGAGGAAATATCGAGCTCAGACATGACTGGGCACACAGGGATACGGATCCGTAAAAAGGTGGTTGTCGACAATCAGCGGCCGGGTGGGACGTCCGTCCGTGGCGTGAGCGTCCTGCATGTAGAGTGAAGATTTCAGGAGAAAACCAAGCAATCCCGTGTGTGCGAGCCCGGCTGTGGATGGACGCCCCCAGCAAACACTACCACAGTCGAAAGCGAGCACGAGGAGGCAGACCAAACCTAGCCAAGGTTAAAGCCCGAGCATGGCATGGAAATTGATGGGACTCTTGTCCAACATTTTGGAAACGAAATGCTGCGTGCTCGGTCAGGATAACGCATCCGGAAACCCAGGGATTTGCTGGGCTCGTTTTAGTTCCCACACACCCACGCAGCACAGTGTCCAGATTTCTTGTTTGCTTTGACCGCCCGCCAGTCCAGGCAGCCCCAGCCCAGCAGCGACCAGCCAGCCGGGCGGGTTATCGTCGGTCGGGCAGGCGGCCAGCAAAAGCGCAGCAGTGCACCGTCAGACTGCTGCGCGGGCATCGGCGTTTCCATCCTTGACTCGCCCCGTTTTGTGAATGTCGTGATGGGCACGAGCGGCAGAGGGAGACGACGCGGTCGCTCGGGGAGCGAGTTAGCGAGTTGGGCAAGTCCTGACGCCAACAGAAAACGGATCAAAAGCACCGCGGCAAGCTTTCCAATTGGCGATGGTCACCGGCGTTGGCGTGGTGAAGCAGGAACCTGGGAGAGGAAAAGCAAAGAGCAGAGGGAGCCAATAACGTTAGCGTAATCCCTCCGGTTTGCCGTCTCCTTTTCCATTCCAAAAGGGGGCTCATGCGGTAGGTTTGAACGTTATTGGGCCGCCAGCCGATTTGACCGATGGCTGTCTGCCAGCCCCCTCTGCGAGGTTTTGGGTCTGGCGCTCACTGATCCCTGTCTGCCCTATCTGCTGGTTGCAGCACCACGGCGCTGTGGTTCACACTCACACTCCGCCGTGACTTGTTCTTGATGAGAGGGAAACCTGGCGACGGGATGATTGACGGAAGCTGCTCTCGGCGGTCGGCGACACGGACAGGGACCTAACGGAAAGCGCGCAGAGACAAATGTTGCGAAAAGAAAAAAGAGGCGATCAGCAGCGTCTGGCCCACCACAGACCCCTCCGCTCTTCGTGAATCCGTCTCGCTGCTCTCTCTTCCTCCCTTCCGCGAGGCCGCCTCCAGCAGATCCCATGTGTCATCCGCAGCGCAGGCAGTTTCCGTTTTGCGAGTCGGGGTGCGGTACCGCGCAGCGCAGCGAGCAACCGCCGACAGGACGACAGACTGTGCTGTGCTAGGTCCAGTGACCGCAATGTGTTGCCTGGACTGTTGTTCATCGCATTCATGTTCCAAGGTAACGTAAGAGGATTGCGCACTGCGGACGCCGCTCGTCAGAGTCTGATGAGTCGGCTTCATCATCGGCGTCAACACACATCAGCAGTAACAGATTACGGAGCACCCAAGTCACAGGCAGGTCGCCGCAGTGAGCAGCGAAACGGGCCGCCAGGTGCCACGCGCTGCTGGAATTGGGATGCACACTGCGCCCGCCCAAGACCTGGCCCGTGTTCAAGTTTGGCTCCTCGGCCGATACCTTACGTCTACTGTGCGGCGCACTGTCCCGTGTTTCCCCCTCCCCAGAGCGCTCCCCCTTCCACACGGCCTTGGCCAGACGAGACAGACGCCGCAGCCGTGTGCCCTCATTTGCTCCGGTTGGTGGCAAGCTGACTGCCTGCCCTGACCCCGGACGTTGCTCTCCCCCTCTGCGCGCTGGGCTACGCACCGCAGCAACTTGCACTTGCGGTAAAGTGTGTCCTGGGCGGCACCATTCCAACTGCAGCAGCGTCGGCGCGGACAGGAACTGGAATGGAATGGCGGGATGGAACCTGAGACGAGCAACGAAAGCAAAAGAAGCTGGGACAAGACCTGAGCAGCCTCAGGCAGATAGGCTACTGCTGTGTTGCTCCGGGCGGTGGCTCTGGACAAAAAAAAATGCCGAGATAAAAGAAAGGACGCTAAGCCGGAAACAGGCGCCACCGGGTCCCCCCGCCAGCGTGCTGGGCTCGCCAGGAAAAGGGACCGGCCAGAGGGTGCGCTAAGCGAGAAATCAGCGGACCGGATTGGCCCACATCCTGGAAAGCCACCCCCCCTCGATGGAGCTTTGCTGCTTTGATGGGCTTCGCCCCGTGTGAGCTGCGTGCGCTTTTGCAAGCGGCGGCATGGGATAGCAGCCCACTTGCAGCGCGGCACCAGACAACGACATCCACCAGGGACAAAGTAAATTAGCAGCATTTGCGGCGACCCAGGACTAATCCGCAACGACACAACCACGCAACCGCCTCACATGGATGGTTGACGGTATGGATGTTTTTACAGCCCGGGGATCTTCCTCCTCCTCTCTTGCACCCCCCTCCCATCTCCCCCGTCCTGGCCTTCTTGAACCTTCACCACCCGACCTGAAGCAGCTCTCTCGTACTTTACCACAGCGTCAGCCTCGAGCACGACGTCTTTCCGATCTCGCCGTTGCTCGCAGCGCCTGCTTCTCCGCCCGTGAACCTCGACCCTGCTGAATCAGCCCACAGCCAGGCCGGCGAGCACTTCAAACCACGAACTTTCCTTCCCCGAACCTCGACTAGGTTCCGTTTCGAATTGACAAAGCTAGAAGTCCGCCTCAAGGAGCACGCTTACTCCCATTGTCTCCGCCGCGAAGGCCGCCGAGGGACCTGCACCACCGAGCTCCAGCTCCTCCTTCCTCCTCAACCACGATCTCCCCCACCGACGAGCGAGCTTGAGAAAGCATACAAGGACCGACCCGATTCCGCGAGGCGTCTTGGATACCGGAGGTTTGGTGAATTGGGTTGCTGGTCTACCAGGCGCGGCTTCAAGATTCCCAGTCACCCGTGTTCCAAAGCTTGCCGTTGCCCAAACGAACTCTGCCTCGAAACTACACGACTTGCCTGCCCACTCGAACTCTAGCAAGCTCGGTGTGGCGTGGGGCGGACCAAGTCGAGCCTATTGACATGGCCCCAGTCTTGAGCAGGCTCGACCACGATTAAAGCGGTTTGGATATATAGGGCGGAAGGAACGAATTGGCCTCGATCCTCGGGAACCCATCACTCCGTCATTGTCGAACGATCAAAAGACTCCAAAGGGAAGGCACCTTCCATTTGTCCCAGTCGCAGGATCACATCGCAAGCTTCGGAACCATCGAGGCCCCCAGCTGCGGTCTCTTTGGTCCTCCTCTCGATTGACGACTTGCTCGCGACCCATCCTCCTCGACCAGCTCCGCCCATGTATTCCATTGCAGTCCCGTCGACCCTCGACAACCTCAACCTCTGCTATCGTCCCTCTACCTCTGCCTTTACGGGTTGCAGCCAAGCATCACGACAACGACAATCGCTGCCACACTGCCGTGCGTACGGAGGCGCTCTGGCGCGGAGCGGCCTGCGCACGCCACCGACCGACGAGAACATGGAGACAGCTTTCCAGCTGCCAAGCATGGCCTCGTACGAAAACCTACACGCGCACCATCCGGCCTACGGGCCAACGGTAGCTCTTCCGGACCGTCCCAGGCCAGCTCTGAACGAGCGCCCGGCTCCGAATGAGCAGCTCTTCAATCCCAGCTTGCGATGCCCCGGCCCAGCCTACCCTCAACAGCAACAACAGCTCAGCGCAACGCTCCCACAGCCCCGAGTCTCGATCCAGCCCCCGACCGCCGGCCCGGTCGGCTCTGCAGATTCTTCCCACTACCAGCCCAGGCAACAAGAACAACAACCCCAGCCGGCCCCGCAGCGGCCAACGCGGCCCTTGACACCAGCAGTAGGCAGCGGCCCCCCGCCCATGGAGGTCGGCCCAAGGGACGCCGCCATGGTCCTCCACAACATGGAGATCCCGGAGTGCATCAGTCCCAAAGGTGGGAACCTGGCCGACTTCGTTGCTGATCTGACTGCCCTGTTCTGGTTCGAGTCGATGAAGGCCATCGAGGCGGCTGAGCAGATTCGGACGATACCTGCAACCGTGCACATTCGTCGAATTCCGGAAACCGCACAGGCAACGTCACACTTCAAGAAGTGGGTGCACACGGTGCTCACGACGACGCAGGTCACGCAAAATGTAGTGCTGCTAGCCCTGCTCTTCATCCACCGCCTCAAGCTTGCCGACCCAAACATACGCGGGCGCCAGGGCAGCGAGTATCGCTTGTTCACGGTTGCGCTCATGCTGGGCAACAAGTTCCTCGACGACAACACGTACACGAACAAGACATGGGCCGACGTCTCGGGCATTTCGGTCAATGAGATCCACGTTATGGAGGTGGAATTCCTCAGCAACATGCGGTACAGCCTGTTGGTGTCAAAGGAGCAGTGGGGGGAATGGCTGGTGCTGTTGGCGAAGCTCTACGAGTTTTTGGAGCGGGCTGGTGCCTCGCCGTCACCGCTTCTCATCCCGTCGCCTTCACGCCGCAGCTTCAACTCTCCGCTACCATCGCCGACGGCCACGCTGCAGCTGACGCCGCAGACGATGCACACCTACTCGCCCAACGGCGGCAGCAACAGTCAGAGCCAGGGCTGGCCAACGTATTCGCAGAGCAACGCCATGTCGCCGCTGGCACTGAAGCCCGGGTCTGGTTTCCTCCATCGAAAAAGGAGTTTTCCCGAAGATGACCCCACGGAGCCCCCTGCCAAGAGGGCGAGCCACATTCTTCCTCCGCAGCACGGCCTGCCGACGTCCTCGCAGCCAGCGCCGCCATCTGCTCATCCCCAGCCACCGATCCAGGTCCAGGTCCCGACCCAAGCACAGCGCCCCGCGGCACTTCCGTCATCACAGGCACGACCGCAAGTGGCCTCAGCGCCGGACCATGCACGCTTGGCGGCCCCGAGCTTGTCGATCAACACAAGCCACGCCGTTGCGGCCTCCTCGCAGCCCTATCCTGCCGTCTCGTACGCGCCACCCCAGGCCTCCCCTCTCTCCCTTCCTCCGCTGGTCCCGGGCGTCCGTGCCATGTCGACCGTCTTCCCCCCGGCACCGGCCACATATGCCTCGCCACACCCCGTGCTCCCCTTGAGCGGTGGTCCACACCCAACACTCCAGCCTCTGTCGGTGACAACACCCACCACGGCGTTCCCCCCTGTCAGCTACGGCACGCCAACCAAGCGTCTCTCACCTCAAAACGCCTTGACGCCAACGGCGCCCTATGGATCCTCGCCCGTGGTCGTCGACCCGTTCCACCATCACGCTGGCACGCCCATCGGAAACAATGGCGGAGCGAGTGGGATGCATACACCCATCTCCCATTCGCCGTCGGTCTACCTGCAGCACCGGAACAGCCCCTACAAGCCTGTGCGACACGTCAACACCCTCCTCCATCCTCCACCTTCGGGCCTGCAGCAATACCACTTCGCAAACGCGCTGCCGCCAACCCAGATGCACTATCAACCATTGGGACGACGCAACGAGCTTCGAACCGGCATTGTCCCGGAATTCGCCATGGCCCGCGCCGGGCACCAGGGTCAGATGGGAGGGGCCTATCATGGGGCGCCTCAGGTCTTGCCCAATCCCACACAGGGCTGGTCATACCAACCGCCTATGCCACGCCCCATCCACACGAACCTCTCCTACAATTAGAGTTGGCCATGTCGATGCCATCCATTCACAATTGAATGAGCGAGGCGCGATGCCCTCGGTCATGATGTACTTATAATTAGCTTTATCTTGTCGAGTTTTCTTCCGCGATGCATTTGCATGGCTTGGCGTTTGGGCGGGATATTATTCATTTTACTACGGCGCACAATGCAGTAGAATTGGCGATGACGAACGTCAGGAGTTTGGCAAGGGGCTCACCAGATGCATTTTGATTGGCCCTCCAGAGTTTTTGAGGCCATTCGGAGTTGGGGAGCATGGTTTCTACCGATCTTAGGGCTCGAGATGGAATCGAGAATGGGAGCAGAAGGAGGCCTGCTTGCGGACCCGCCATCATGTCTTTGGGTTTTGCGCCGGCTGTTATCGATGGGGGCTTGATTCGATGGAGAGGCACCGGGGCGGTTAGTCGCGGTTAATCGAAATGTTCATCTCTCCAATCTTTGTCCGTGCCCGAGGTAGACGTGGAGTCTTGGCCCTGTGGCATGAGCATGTGGCTAGGCCGGTGCTGATGGCTGATGGTGATGGCTACAGCGGATGCCGATGGCGGGACTGGACTGGCATGTGTGCGCCACAAAGTCGCAAGGTGTACTGGTATATGTGAATAGACTGCACATAGTTTGAACAGCCCTTGAATTCCATTGTGTGTGCGTGTGTGTGTGATGTTGTTGTGAAGAGGAGGAAAAGGATGGAGGTGATGAGAGGTGGTTTTATACTTTGAGAGGTTTCTGATTGTTGGCCTTTATAAGGTTGACGTCGGTGCGCCCGAAAAGTATAAAATAAGCCACCTTGCGATCAGGGCTTGGATTTGACTTTTTCTGTTTCTCCGCTTGATACCCCTTTTTGTTTTGCAACGCCGGGGCTTGTGGCGTGTGTGTTTTTTGTTTATCTTGTGTTCATTTTGGTCACATGACAGCCAAGATTCATCAAATAAAGTCTGAATGGCCCTTCAGCGCAAAACTCTACCCACCTCAAGTCATTCGGTGTTGGTCGGCTTCGGCTGGGAATATACAAAGTGGTTTGTTAGTCGCAAGGGGTATCGTTGCGATAAGTTAGGTTGGTCTCTGGAAGCATTGGATTAAGAATCTAGCTATTGCAAAACTTGTGTGGTACCTTTAAATTAAATTACCTAATGACACCAAGCATGTTCTCATAAGGCGTATACACACAAGTGCTGGACCTTTTCTGCTCAATGTCGTTGGAAACCGACCCAGCCACCAAATGTACGGGCCACACTACTAGCCGGTAATGTAGGGCCATGCCCCATTTCGCAGAATCCAGCGAGGTGCACCGAGACTCGGCGCGCCGCTGGCGGAAATCACATGTGCATCGGCAATTACCTCCCCCCGAAGAACGAACGAAATGGTTGAAGAACACATAGCTCGTCGCCGCATTCCGCCTCGAGCATCAAAGTGCAGAAATTTAGTATCAAATGTTGACACGTTGAAGCCGTCACATTCGATGCCAGTGACGTTGTCGAGAGAATGATGTAAAATGGGTTCCAGGGCTTGACATTGAAGCTTGTCGAGGGAGCGCGGGTCTTCTTTAATCGAAACCGACGAAATCGATGCTGATGGGGATGCGGTTATCGTCGACATTGACCGTATACGAGCCGTCCGGCAAGCTGCCGTTGACGAGGGCAGGACACCCCGGCAGAGTTGTGATGGCGGTGAGGTTGGTGTCGTGTGCCGGGACTCTTCCCGGTCGGGGGATAACGGCTGCTGCCGTCGGGGGGACCGTCATGGCCGCCAGCATGGCGCTGGCGACCAAGTAGACGGGCGTGAGGAGGGCGGTTGGAATCATTGCGAGTTTGATGCGGGGGGTTCTGAGAACGGTTGTGAGGTTTGATGGCGGAGCGGACTTGGTGGTTCCGATGATGTGAGACGACGGCGAGAGAAGAGCTGTGAGGCTTGATGGTAAGATGAGTCCAGCAAGTAGGCATGGGCGACCTCCCTTTCATATATCAAGACTTGGGTTGCCATACGTGTGCAGTTCCATAAAGTTCTTCTCGTGCCGGTTCGGCAGTCAAGCCCGGAGAGGCCAGTTTCCACGCAGCGAGTATTCGTGGCTTGCAGCCATGAGGTCTAAATCCACTCGGCCGTTAGTCCCGCCAATTTGATTGTTGGCCTCTATCAAAGTTGACCTCGGTACGCCCAAAGGTCTAAATAAGAAGCCACCTGGCGATAAGGGTCTGGATTTGACTTCTTGCTGTTTTCCGCTCGATACCCCTTTTTGTTTTGCAACTCCGGGGCTTGTGGCGTGTGTGGTTTTCACATTGTGTTCATTTTGGTGACATGACGGCCAAGATCAATCAATTAAATAAAGTTTCCAGTCTGCCTTTATAAGTGCGTTGTCTAAGAAGTTCTACATGTTTTTGTTCCGAGTCTTTCAGCTGTATCGCGGGCATGGTTCCATGGAAAATAAGAGTTTGAAGTTGGGGTTTTGCCAGGCTTCTCACTCAGGCTTCAAGCGCTGACTGAATACCTAGGTACGATTCCATGCAGCGGCTGCAAAGTTATTGTCGTGTTGACACGCTGAAAGTTGTTATTGGGACCATGGCCTCGAACACCCAGAAGGACTTATAAGTGTACCCAGGCGCGTGGACCACCTCCGAAACTACCACTGCATGTGGGCACCAATCATGATGGGCTTGAAGGTTGAAGCGAGGTGTTGTTGTGAGTAGGTAGGTACCTATTCAAGTCCGAGGACGTTGGATTTTGATGTCATCGGGTTAGAACCTCCTTGGAGGCTGAGTTAGATAGGGTAATAAATGTTGCCATGCATTATCCAGGAGGTGGGGCCGAGTAGCACATGTAAACACCCTCCAACGCCTCACTCGGGATCGTTGTCGAAGCATGATCCACGTGGCTTCCTAGACGTGAATCCAGATTCCAATCTTCACCGCCACAACGCCCGTGGTAAAGTCACGGTCCTTACGTACCTTACCTACGTCCCTCCGTGCGAATCCGACTCGTGGTTCAAAGCGAACGCCCTCACGCCCCCAAATTGAACATAAATCGCCAACTCAAATGGCGTCTCATTTCCAGCCGCCTGCGGAATACCCTCCATACCTACCATTCAAGTTACCCACCAACCCCCCCTCCCCCAGCATAAAACCTGCATAGGACTCACACTCGGGTCCCATCCTAGCTGGTCCGAATAGCATCGCATTTAAACCAATCCCCACCCAGCAACCCCCTAATTCGTCCTCATTCGTCCTCATTCGTCCCCATTTGTCTAAATGACCCCCCGGTAAATTCCACTGAGATGCTCAATCCCCCCCGGTTAATCCCGCTGAGACCCTAATTACCTCTCCCCACCTGACAAATAACACGCAACGACTCGCTCCCGGTGGGCGGATAAGACAGCCGTGGTTGGTTCGCACGTGTGCATTTGATGTAGTGTGCGTTGTGCTGGACGGCGCGACGCGGTGGCCAACCAACCAACAAGTTTCAATGTTCAAGATTTGCTGCATGTAAAAGGGGGTTAGTTACCGAGGTGGGATGGCATGATGTGGTAGGTGAGGCTGCTCTTAGCTGCAGCGGATGAGCTGTAAGTCCTGTGTCTCTGACCGCTTTTCTGGTGCACAAATGGCGCGGATTCTGGCTGGTTGGAGACATGGAAATGTTGAGGTTGAAGTTGGGGACGTGTGACTGGTCCGGAGGGAGTTGTGAAAGGGTCGGATGCTGGAAATGCCATGGCATTCATGGACGGCGATTTGGCAAGCGGGAAGTCTGTGGCTTTCACCAGAGTCCGGTGTTGTTCTTGTCGGTCGTGATGAGTACATCGGTTGCACGAGAGACCACTGGCAGAGCCCTTCAAGGGGATTCTTGCGTCCAGTGCCGAGACCATATCAAAGCAAAGCCACCTCAGGCTTCCTTGGCAGGACTCTGTTCCAGTGACGTCAAACCAGTCAGGGGCAGTGACTCATTCATCTTCCAGACCGCTACGTCGAACAATCCCACCGGAAGGACATTCATAGGCACTCTACGATTTGGGATTTGGAATCACAACGAAAAGCCGTCCCGACTGCATCAAGACCATCAAAATGCCTACATGTTCTCCCTTCTGCCCGATTGCAAATGTTCAAGTTCAACGACAGCAGAGACCCGGATAGTGCGCAGACCCCGGCGTGGAAGCCCAGCCGGGGGCTTAGTTGACGGCTTCCAGCATGAGGAAGCCGAGCCACACTGCGGCGCGAGTGAACGTGGACTCTTCTCCGTCGACTAGCACATCCAACACGGAACAGTCCACGTGGGGGCAGTGTCGTTGTCTCCATTTGACGTCCTGGAAAAGGGGACCTGAATGTTGGTGCCCCTGAGCATATCAAAAAGGGGACATATCCGTCTGCGAGTTGTTCCAAAAGCGGAAGGGCTCAGCCGGTGTTGTTGAGAGCGAGTCCGGAAAGGGGAGGCAGTGTCGGGCAGGAATCGGGAGTGGAATGGTCGATAGATCAAGGCCGGTTGGATGCCGTGTCTGCTCGTCGTACCACTGATTGGGATCCGGAATGGGTGGTGTTCCTTGTGTCTGAGAGCTGGTGGCACCCGCCCCCTGTGGCTAGGGCAGGGTCTGGTAGGGCCGGATCGGGATCGGGATCGGATACCCGCCATGCATTGCCGGGACGTTTTCCGGGGCCTTTTGGTTGGCGATGGACCGAATCTGGATCGGTGTGCGTCTGCCGTGCTACATCGACCGTCGTTTTCGTCGTGCTCGGTGCTTGTTGCTTCAACGAGGGTGTCGGGGTAGCTTCGAGGAGAGTGAGTCAAAGGGATGGGTTGCAATGATATATCATGAATCTCCCACGTTGGAGCGGGGATCAAGATGTGTCTGCTTCGCTGTCATGGGGCCCCCACGGCCCTGCTTCAGGGAAGACGGAATCTCGCTTCGCCTTGTGGCACACCCCCGCTCTCCTGCTTGATGAAAAGAACGAAGCAGCCAGTCGTGCATCGACACTTGACTTACTCCTGACGCAGAATGCCATGCCTCTGCGGCCCCGGATCGACGCAATAATCGCCACTCGACCTTGTGCATAGCCTGAGGGAGGTGACCGCTGAGGGGATACACGTAGTCAATATTCCGTCTTTCCGTCTCGAAAGAGACATAGGGCAACATGCTGCTTGAGGCATGCTTCCGGGATGCGGCTAAGGGGGGTGTAGGTTAGAATATTCGATTTGCTGGCTACGTCGGAGTGGCTCTTGCAACACCCGAGGCGGGGTCCGGCGGTGCGCAGGCGTCCCCCTTTCCGGCGCGGAGGGCAACAAGCGATTGGGGAACGGCGGCCGGCGCTGCTGGGGAATCGAGGTCCCTTATATGGCCCCGACTGGATCGGGACCGAGAGCTCCGCCTCCCGTGCAGAGCCTCACGCCTTGTGATTGGGGTTGATGTGTGCGGCGTAGCAGAAGGATACCTGGAGGTATGCCACGACAGGGCGTCCCGCTGACCGCCTGGAAATGCAGTGCAGCGCAGTGCAGTGCACTAACCAGCAACCGGGCCAGTTGAGTGGAGGGGAGTGGGCTTCCCTCGCATCTCCCCAACATCATCAGACGCGATGGCCTGGACACGATGCCAAAAAAAACAAAACGCTGCCGTTGCTTTTGCGGCGGGCCTAGCCCCCGTCGACAAAGTCCTGGGCTCTAGCCGCAGACACTGCGATGCACTCGGGCGGGGGATGCGGCGGCCAAGTGGTGCCTGTGGTGGTGCCACCTTGCAAGGGGCGGCCCGCTTCCCACCTTCCCACCCCTCCGGGTCAGATCACTCCCCCGGGTCGCATCGGCAGGCTCACCGAAAATGACAGGGGGGTGCTCCGACCGAAGAAAAACAAACCCCTCCCAAAACTGCACCGGACCATCGTGAGTTGTTGGATGTGCGCAGAAACATCGCAGACTCACCAGGGGTCCCGCTGTTTGGTGGGGTCAGGCCGCAACTCTCCCTCTGGGCTGTTGCATAGAATGGCAACGTGAAGCTTCTCGCGGCTTCCGACAGTATGCCCCCAACCTCAACTGCGGCCGGTCCGAACCACCTCACGACGCTGCCCGATTTTCTGACTTCTCACTTGCCCCTCACCGGGCGCGTGGCCAGGTGTTCCGGGGTGAGCAGAGCCCAACCGCAACCATCACAGCAACGCCCACCGCACACATGAGCGGGAGGCCTGCAATGACAACGCGAGTTGGACACACCAGTGGGAAGAGGCTGGGGATGGTGGTTGCAAATTGCGTCTGCTTTTTTTCGTGGTTGGGTGAGCTCGTCTGTCTGGGCCCGAAAGACGCCGAGAGGATTGGAGCGGAGGGGTGTGTTGGGCGCCCAATCCGCGGTGCCAGACGCCAGTCTCTTGTGCCTTCTCGAATTCTCACAAAATTTTCTCTTGGTTTCTCCCTGGATTGCTGCGCGTCAAGAGGGGGGCTCTGCGCGGGGAAGCCAAATGGAGCTGGACCACGTTGGATGGCGTCGTGCCCAACGCTGTCTCGACGTTGATGAGGTTGATGCCCAACGTCCCAGGATGCCCCTCGATTGGTGGTGTTGGAGGTGGTGCGGGGCCGGCAGGGGCCGCTGACTGGCTCAAGCTGTGACGCACGGAGCCGCTGACGTCTATTTCGAGGGTTTGGCTGCCAGTGTCGTTCTTTCCCGCCCTGCATGCGCGTGCCCTGGACGGCTTCCGAGCTCCTGTCTTTCGTGGAAGGCACGCCCCGTCCAATTTGCTCAACAACGTTGCGCTCAACATTGCTCAGGCGACGCCGTGCCGTGGTCATTGACAAAGCGGCATTTTCAGACCCTGTTTCTGGTGATTTGGCAATGGGGTGGCGATGCCCCTTGCCTTGTGCCCGACCCGAGCCCATCAGAGGGCCTCGCGGCAGCAGAGTGTCTGACAGCGAAACCCGATTTGACCCCGTCACCGTGTCCATGCCCAACGCCAGCGAATGCGCGCCTTCCAATTTCTGCCTCCGTCCTTCTGTTGCCCGATTGAGCGGCTCACGAGGCTGACTAGCCACTTTGAGCGTGACTCACGAGAGCGATGGGGCTCCTCTCCGGCCGGGCGAGAAATGCAGGTTTGCAGCGTGCCGGCCTCAGCAGCCACAAGATGCCGCCAGCATCAAAACCACGGGCAGCTGCACCTCCGACCCGCACCACGCAGTTTGCTTGTCCCCTCTCGATCGTAGCACACATCCAGACCGTTCTGAGCCCTGTCCCACGTCCAACAGAGCTTCATTGAACAAAACTCCATCGTCGCCCGGGCGCTTGAGAACTTTCTGAAGGTTCCACGTCCCGCAATGCTCGCCCGTGACTGCAACATCTTCCGCGCAGACCATCGGCCCCCAACGTGAGCAGCTATTCATCGTGAGCCCTCATCGTGAAGCAACAGCAACACATCTCCACATCATCTTTGCCGTTTGAACCATCAGCAAACACACCAATCCCACACCGACCAACACTCACCACACACACCGACTCTTCAGCGCACCTTGCGCGACGCATCCGTCATGGATCGCGAGAGGCAATACCTCCGTCCCCGAATGGGGGGCACCTCGACACAATTCTCAGACGACCGATACTCATCCCGATCGTCCGAATGGCCCGAGCAGGACCGAGAGAGCAGCCATCACAGCCAGCAGCCCCAGCAGCAGCAGCAGCAGCAACGGCAGCCACCACCAAAATCCATCCTCCGCAAGCCCGCTTCGAGGCCCGCTTCCACAACCACAAGCACCACCCTCACCAGGCCAAGACGCAACTCTGACACCTCGGTCACATCGTCCAACCTCCCAACCGTCGGCAGCGACTCCGAGATTGGCAGCAGCGTGCGCAGCTTTGCCAGTGCTGCTCCCTCCCCGACAGCATCGCCCTCGATCCTCCCACGAAAGGTTTTCAAGGCAAGATATCCGGGGCTGCCCACTGAACGCCAGGGCGTCGTCAATCTCCGCCCTTCCCGCGCATCCACGTCGAGCGTGAACACGACCAGCTACCATCTCCCAGCAGTGCGCACCGTCCTCGCTCCGCAGTACATCCCCCCAGACAGCAGGTTCCCGGATCTCCATGACCGTGACCGCCGCGACCTGCGTGATCGTGACCACCAGGACCGCCGCGACTACCGGGACCAAGACCCCGAGACCGAGTCTGTCTCCGAGTCCTCGGACCTCTCCACCAGCACCCTCGCGACCACTGTTGCCTCGGCCACGCCCGTCCACTCGGACAACGACAGCGACATGGCCTCCGACGTGACACCCACCGAGACCAACCCCAAGTCGGCCCCCTCCGTCCGCTTCACCCCCAGTGTCGTTGGCTCCGGCTCTAGCGTCGCCAGCTCTCCCCCGAGGAACAGGATCAAGCCCCGGCTCGGCACCCGTGCACGCCCCCCATCCGAGGCAGACCGGACCACCGCCAAGAACGGCAGCCGGACTGTCAAGCTCCTCCCGTCGGTGGCCGGCAGTGATGACAGGCACTACAGGGAAGAGAAGCCCCAGCAGGACTTGGAGCGCAGCCTGATGCTCAAGGTCCGCCAGCTCGAGGCCGAGACCCAGACGTTGCGCGATAGCCAGGCGAGGCTCGAGAGGGAACTCCGCGACAGCGCCGCTCAGCTGTCATCCCTGGACAAGGAGAGGGAGGCTATCCAGAAGGAACGTGACGCCGAGCGCCTCAACAAGAACGAGGTTCTCACCATGCTCGAGGAGCAAAAGGCCATCTTTGACGAGCAGCGCAGCAACTTTGAGCTCACCAAGAGCACCCTCGACGAGGCCGAGAAGGAGCGGGAGGCCGAGCGAGCCAGCAAGGCCGAGCTCCAGGCCAAGCTCGACGCCGCGAGCAAGGATGCCGAGGAGCTCCGACGCACGTACGCCCTTGCCAAGGTCATGCTGAGCGAAGCCGAGAAGGAACGCGACGAGGTCAGCGAGACCAAGGACGATTTCGAGGAACGGCTCAACATCTTCAAGAAGGAGCTCGCAGATCTCCAAGAGAGCCACAAGCAGCACGACGGCACCCTCATCGCCAAGATCGCTGCCCTGGAACTCCTCAGAGACTCGCTGCAGGAGCAACGTGACAACAAGGACAAGGAGATCGCCGAGCTGACCGCCACCCGCAAGTCGCTCAAGGCCGAGCTCAAGGCCGCGCGCAAGGAGCACTCGACGCAACTAGCCGACCTCGAGAAGGAGAAGAAGGCCGCTGAGGAGGACTTGCAGAAGCTCAAGGACTCCCTCGAGCAAGAGAAGGAGAAGTTGAAGGCCGCGTCCGACGAAGAGATTAAGAAGATCAAGGAGACCCTGGAGGAGGATCTGGAGAAGGCGAAGGAGGCCGCTGCCGACGAGCTCGCCGCTGCCAAGCAGGCCGTCGACGACGAGCTGCAATCCCTCAAGGCCCGCGTCGAAGAACTCGAACAACAAAAGGCAGAGCTGGAGGAGGCCAAGACGACCCTCGAAACCGACAAGGCCGACTTGGAGGCCAAGCTTGCATCCGCAGAGGGCGAGGTCGACACTCTCAAGACCCGGGTTGGGGAGCTTGAGACCTCCGAGGCTGACCTCACGGCCAAGGTTGCTTCTTTGGAAGAGCAGATCACGGCCCTTGAGACCGAGACAGCGGATCTCAAGTCCCAGGTTGAGGCCCTCGAGTCCGACAAGGCGGGCCTCCAGAAGCAAGTCGAAGACCTCGAGGCCGCCAACGCAGAGAAGCAGTCTCAGCTCGACACGCTCAACACCGACCTCGCAGGCTCCAAGGCCGCCAACGTGTCGCTTGCTAGCCAGAAGCTCGACATGGCCAGTGATCTGGCGGGCGTTCAGAACTCGCTCGATGCCGCCAGGGCCGACATTGCCAAGCTCACCGACGAAAAGGCCGCCCTCCAGGCCGAGGCCGACAAGGTTTCCGGGCTCGACGGTGCCAAGGCCGAGCTCGAAGCCAAGGTCGGCGAGCTCGAGGGGAAGGTATCCGATTTGGAGTCCACCGTTGCACAGCTCCAAGCCGAAGCCGACAAGCTCCCTGCCTTGTCGGGAGAGAAGGACGAAGCCGAGGCCAAGGCTGCCGAGTTGGGAGCCAAGATGGCTGAGCTCGAGGCGCGGATCGCCGAGCTCCAGGGTGAGGCAGACCAGCTGCCGGCTCTCGAGGCCACCAAGTCGGAGCTCCAGGGCAAGGTGGCCGAGTTGGAGGGTAGGATCGCCCAGCTGCAGGCCGACGCGGAGAAGGACCCCGACACGGCCGCCACGGCGCTCAAGGCCGAGCTCGAGGCCAAGCGCGAGGAGATTGCCCGCCGCGTCGACGAAATCACGGCACTCACGGCGAGCAACACGGCCTTGTCGGCACATCTCGGTGCCACCAAGCAGGAGCTCGAGGGCGTCAAGGCCAGCCTCGACAGCGTGACGGAATCGTACAAGTCATCGACCGACCAAGTGATTGACCTCCAGCAGCGTTTGGAGAACGTTACCCTCTCCCCCCGGTCCCGACGCAGCAGCCGCTCGCGTACGTCATCGCCCAAGAAGGACGGAAGCAGCCGCGACAAGAAGGACAAGCAGTTGGTGGTGGTGCGGAACCCAGCGGACAGAGGGGCAGTGTCAGTCATGCTCCAAATCGCCGCTGGTATTTGAGACCAAGAAGAATCCGACACTCACCCGTGTGTTTTGTTTTTCTGCAGGCAACTCGTCCGTATGTGCGACTGGAAAGCCGGCCGCGTGAGCCGCCCTGGTAGCGTCCGCACCAGCCCGAACTCGACCCCGCGGACTTCGATGATCACCGTCGCCGAGTAACACGAGTCGACCGCCTCCGTTGGATGCCTTCCACTTCAAGTTCTCGATCATACCTTTGAACTCACACTCCCGTGCCGGGCCCCAGCCCTGGCCCGAGGGTCATCTTCCCCTCCCTTGTCGCCCACGCTCTTCAACATGCCTGGGCGGATGGACCGGGAGGGACAAGTGGTTGGCGGAGTGGGCTGACGCCTGTGATGGAATACCCCTATTCTTATTTTTCTCTTTTTCCTTTGTCTCATCTTGGGAGGGTACATCGTCCTGTTGTGGTCGACATTTGCTTTTTCCTGTTGCCAAATATGTTTTGTATTGTTTTTATCTTGTGTCGTGTTTGGATACCTTTATTCCCTCTGACGGTTTCAACAATGTTTTGTATCTCTCATCTACACCATGCCGCCCCAACCTCATCCCCTCCCGTCTCTACAATGTGCTCTCTCACACCTCCTCCCACGCCTCTACCATTGCGTTTCTTGGGTTGGCTTTCGTGAGAAGAAAAAAAAGCATAGCATGTTTTTTCATCGGGCGGTGCGGTTTACACAAAAGAACTCAGGGCAGGGCGCGTATTCATATCTCATGTATCACGGTATCATCATCATGTAAGGGGGGGCAGATCGGCAGCATTTTCAGGGAATGGAGGAAGGGTGGTTAGACAACATGGGCACGCAAGCCAACACGATTTTCATGACTGGGTATGGGATATGACTTGGAAGAAAGGGATATTGGTGATACATATTAGCGTAGCATACATAGCGTAGTGTAGCTTTTGGGTTCGGGCTTGGGTTTGGGTGGTTTTGGTATTGGGGAGGAAACATGGGGTTTGTTCATGTTGAGTTGAGGTATTGTTAGAGATGGGGGGAGTTTGAGTTGGGGTTGATAATGTAATGGAATGGAGATTTGTTTTTAATGTGATTGCCCTACCTTGTTTGATATTGTGAGTGCCATTGTGAGTGCCATTCTGAGTGCTATTGTGAGTGCCATTGCGAATGCTATTGCGAGTGCTACCCATTGTGAGTGCACCTCTTGAGCGTAAGGAGTTTTGAGATCAGCATGCGCGATGTTTGCAAATCCAGTGCTGTTACACCGCAATCCTCGGCAAAAAGGTCAACTTTGCCTTGTGTGAAGTTTTGAGGGAGCAAAAGGACAAAAAAGAAATGTCTCGACGTGGGCCTGATTCGAACAGACGCTCCCGAAGGAACAAGATTTCTAGTCTTGCGCATTAGACCACTCTGCCACCACGCCTGCTTGATGAAGAGTTTAGGGGGTAAGGATTGGTTATGTCGACGACTCGGGACACGGGGGGTCTATGGTCTCTCTGCATCGGATGGGCGTCAGGGGCTGGTTGGGTTGTTGGTGTCTGGGGTTGGTTTGTTGGTGTTCGGCATTTTGGGTGGATACAGTGACTCTGAGGAGTTGAAAGAGGTGAAACTTGAGGTAGATGCTTCGTGTGGTGTTTTCGTGATCAAAGAAAGGGTGGTGTTTAGAGTGTGCGCGGGTAGGAAAGGGGTGAGGAGAACAAAGAAGAGATGAATCCTGGGCTCGCTTGGCGGGAGACAATAGACAATGGGATTGATCCTTGCTCGTACAGGGAATCGAGTTATCAGTTGCTGCCTTTGTTTGAAGGACATGGTTATTATTCTCGACAGATGTGGATGTGTATCAAGAACTGGTAACCCGTGCCGTGGTGCAACAGGTCTGTTTTTCTAAAGTTAGTCGACGTCGAGAACAAACCACATTCAGCTAAAGAGAACGGTTTCTTGTTCCATCGTGGTGCTACCTGAGCGGAACTCGATGTGAACCAAGAGGATTCTGAGTATTTAAACTGCGGCCACGAATGTTTTGTAGCACTTTGACAAACATCACTCTGGATTCATCCACAGATCAACCCATAGACCTGTTCTCACATCTACACGTACGTACTTCGTACCTACTAACCCACAGGTTTATCCCCAGATCTCCACCAACACAAACAAAATGGTCAGGCCCAAGAGCTACCACCCCAGCGGTGGAACGACCTACTACGAAGTCCTCGGAATTACACCGAGTGCGACCAAAGCCGAGATCAGGAAGGCGTTCCTTCTTACAGCCAAGAAGACGCATCCCGATAAGCATGGCAACACGCCCGAGGCCAACATGGACTTCACGAATGTCCACACTGCGTACGAGATTCTCTACAATCAAACGGAGAGAGCCGAGTACGATGCGTACCTGGTCAGGATCCGGAGCAGAAGCGGTGCGTCAGCAGCAGCTCCGGCTACATCTGCTCAGCGTCCGGCATCGGCACCGCAGCCAGCTCCGGGTCCAAGGGCACCACCTAGGCCAGCCCCAAAGCCAGCTCCGGCTCCGAAGCCAGCTCCGGCCCCGAAGCCAGCACCAAAACCAACACCAAAGCCAGCACCAAAGCCAACACCATGGCCGTGGGAAAGAAATCGAACTCCGAGCCCGCCACCGGTACGAAGGCCACCTCCCGGCCCACCACCGGCACCAAAGCCAGGACAGAAGTGGTCGTGGGAAACGAAGCCAGGTCCAAGGTGGGTTCCAAAGCCAGCTCCAGAGCCAGCTCCGAGCCCGCCGCCGGCACCAACGCCGGCCCCGGAACCAGCTCCAGGCCCTGTTCCCGGTCCCAGCGCCGACCCAACTCCCGGATCTAACATCAGTCCGGCCCCCGACCCAGGCCGTAGCACACCACCCACTTTCCGCCCTGGGCCTCGCCAACGATCCCCCGGGTCGCCCGAGTCCGACAACCCCACTCAAACCTCGTCGTCCTCCGACTCTTCCATGGACCCCGAGAAGCCCGCCGCGACCATCGCCACAGAAGACGCCGAGCCGATGGACCTCGCGGGTCGCATCTGCCACCTCCACCTGGCCATGCATCCCAACTTCGATGATGGCTCCCGGCTCAAGCACGGACAAGTCTTCGTACACGGCGGTATCCCCAAGTACTGCCTCTGCACGCCGTGCGCCAGCCTCACCCTCGAGAACATGCTCACCACGCTCGAGCTCGCACACAGCTTCCGGTCGCAGATCCAGTACGTCCGGTACTTTACGCACTGGAACGCGCTCCGCACCATCTACCGACCTCTGCGTCGGCGTCGCGGCCCCGGCAGCTTCGCGCAGTGCATCATGTGCTTGTCGCGAGACAAGTGCAACTGCTTTGACCTGCGCGGCGCCAAGAGGATGGTTCTGGCCATTGCCGAGTTCACAACCTCGACGGTGGAATCGCTTACGAGGACGCTGTCGACGCAGCGCGCCAGGCAAGAGGCCATGTGTCCCGAGTGTCAGGTCCGGGCGGCCGTCGGCGATTCCCTCAGGGGAAACGCCGTCAGCACGCAGGATCTGGACGAGGTCTACCGACGTTTCAGCTACATGAAGAGCCAGTTGAAGGCCGCTGAGGAGCTGAAGTTGGTCATGGAGACGCTGTTGACTCAGCCTGATCAAGACATTGCCGAGGTAACGAGACTCTCTTCCTTGAAAACCTGGTGGGCTAGGTTGATGCGCTCCTTGCATGAGCTGCATGTTGACCTTCCAGGGAGGCACGACGAGGATGCCGATCACACCGGGGATGAGATTGACGATGACATCAACAAGAGCTGGGACCCCGAGATGGGTGGACAGGCTGAGTAAGTGCCATGAGTTTGAGAGGACTCTGATGCTCGCTGACATTTGACAGATTTCCCCCGCCCTCTATGGCTCTCGTTGATGCCTGCGGATAACTAGAGAAAAACGAATACAATTCAGAAACCATCAACAAGAACATGATATGACTGTAAGTGAGGTGTGATTGTGAATTATGAACATGTGAAGTCGTTGCGGTGAGAAAACGTACCTTGGTCCCGCCATCTACTCCGTACAATGAAATTGACAAAGAGATCAAGGTGAAACAAAGCCACACAGCCCACGCTTGCACAAACGTAGCATGACTTGTGTTTGTAGAGTCGTCAGAGCCATCAATCCTGATCAGCTGAGCAGAGGAGGTTGGCCTGACTTGTCTTTCTCCTCTACCACAGCGTCATCTTCCTTGAGACGCCGGTAGCTGAGGGCTCTCTGCGATGGGTGGTTGAGACGTACCAATCCCGTGTTTGGATCGAGGTGAAGAGGAAAGTAGTGGTTTCCCAATGAGCCTGGGTTGCTCATACTCAGGAAGAAGTCAAGGTCAGCCTGCATCGAAGGGTTAAGGCTCCTCCATGGGGCGCGATCTGTCGACGCCATCTGGACCGGGGCTGTTTGCTCAAGGTCTTCCTCGGCGCTTTCCCATTGCTCTTCGTCGGAAGCCGAGTTCTCAGTGTCTGTGTAGCTGCCGTCATTCCCGTTGTCGTTTGTCTTCATGGCCAGGAACATGTGGGAGTCGAGGTGGAAGCGTTCGAGATAGAAATCTTGGATGGCGTCGTCGGAGACGCCTCTGTGCTGGGGCAGATCCGGGCGCCAGTACTCGGCAATCCAAACGTGGAAGCCAGGGAAAAGAGGGTGGCACAGGTTTTGTAGATACCGTATCTCACTCGGGTGTAGTTTGTGGCCGACTTGGTAGAAATGGACCATCCATAGGTGGGCGGCGTAATGCAAGAAAGCGCCGGCAGGCGTTTTCACTCGGCCTTTGTCGTCGACGGGGCTGGGGCTCCTGGATAGGCAGTAGAGGTACGTGACGCAGATGTTGAGGAGTAGAGTTCGGGATTCGAAGAGGGAAAAGGAGTGCTGGAAAGGGGAAGATGAGAACACGGATATGTCGTGTGAAGATAAAGATTTGAGGAGGAACTCCCTGGCCGTTTCGTGGACCAAGTACACCTTGTTCTTGATGATGCGTACAAAGTGACCGCAGAGGGACTTCATGTGGTTCTCAAAAGGAAACACCATGTCGTATTCTGCATCAGCCAAGGTCCGGGTACCCAGCTGCTTCGACTGCGTCGATACAGCCCGAAGATAATCGCCCGGTGTCACTGCGAGGGCGACGCTGATCTCGTCGAGAGTAGAGCCTTTGCAGCACCCAAGATGATGGCAAGCGCCTTTCGCGCCCTCGGGGAGTCGGAGCGAGATGCGAGGAGTTGGCTGTAGATGCTGAAGATGTCGCGTGTGCGGAGAACATCGTCGAGTTCGCGTTGAGATGCGCCGGCCTCCACTTTCTCCTCGAGGAGGTCCAGAACCAACGAAACCCACAGGAAGGTACGATCCGCGTGAGTCACCAGCTCTCTCTCCACAGTGGCCAGAAGTGCGGGCGGCAGGCCTTGTTCGACCAACGCGTTGATCTTGAAACGGATGACCTTGGCGACATCGGCGCTGACAGCATCCGTCTCGTCCTCGCCACGGAGACGCATCGTTGAATATCTTAGTTTGCCATGTTGTTTCATTGACGGTGTCTTGTCGAATGCCACCTTGATCTGGTTTTCGGGTCGGCTGGTGATGAGAATTTTCAGTCGGGGCGCCTTCCTTTCCTTGTTTGCTCGTTCGGGGGCACCTTCCTTGGCTGGCACGACGGCCAGAAACTCGGAGATGGCGCGCAGAAATTCTCTGCGGGACTGCCCTTCGCATTCGTCAAGACCATCGAAAATGCAAATCGTTGTTCTGGTTGCACCCTTGCGTGTTGTCGACTCGGTGAAAATATGCCACAGCTGCTGGATGTTTTCGACATTCAGTGGTCTTTGCTTCAGCTGTGCGACAGCTGCCGTGGCGAGCGGTGTCTCCTGGCTAAAGAGCTGGTGAAGAAGAGCTTGCAGAGCAGTGGCCGCACTCGACTGCTCCAAATTGTCCGACTAGAAGAAGAAATGGCACACATTCAGGTCGGTTTCCCTGGCCATCCCCGTAAAAACGTCGATGAGAAACGATGCTAACACCGATTTGCCACAGCCAGGGTCACCCGAAACCCACAGCAAGACACTATCGGGGGAGCGCAACCAGTCCTGGTATTTTGGATGTTCGAGAATCCACCCGCATGTCCCTTCGACGGCGGTTGGATTTCGCGCTCGATGCGCTTGGTAGTTCACCGTGTCAAGGCGGCCCATCAACAGCTGAACAGCATGCGAGACACTCTCCAATGAATCCTTCGTTACCGTCCGCAGCCAGCGCGCAACCGGCCGGAAGCGTTTCTCGTCGTCGTTCGAGAACCGACACATGCTCCGATGGTCGCCCTCCATCGGGATCACCGTCTCCTTCTCCCTTCCAAGGCCAAGGACAGCCGAGTCCTGATCGACGACCTGCAAGCTCTTATCAGATACCATTCGATTCGATGCCTTCCAGTACTGCTGAGGTAACGGGCCAGCAGACTCACCACATTGCCCAGAAAACTCATCCTATCCGTCTCATAGCACGACGCAATCGCCATTTTGAGTTCTCCTCTTAAACACAAATCCCTAAACTCCTCCGCAATCTTCGCAAGATTCCTCGAACCTGGCTCCAGATCCTCAGCCAACTGCACATTCGTGCTTGTCCCAAACGCCCCCAACGCCAGCAACCGCGCCCCTAGGCTCGCCCAACTCGCATACCCCGACCCCCTATGCGGTGTACCAAAGAACATGACCCCTGAAAACCGCTCCAACAGGTCCGCATATCTCGACGTCCCAGTGTCTTCCATTGCCAACAACACTGCCTTCTTGAGGACCAACCCCCCTAATGAGTGACACAGAAAGATGATAGGTCGTTGTGATTCGAAACTCGACTCCCTGGCCGCAACCAGCGCCTCAAGCAACTGCTGCGCAAACGTCGTGACATCCGCCGTCGACTTGCTAAACTGCAGCATGGAGTTGTACGAAAAGGACATGACGCGCGCTGCCGGCACAACACCAGGGAGAATAGACTCCAACCAGTTCACCCCACTCCTCTCGTCGGTCCATGTCCGGAGGTAGTGTCCATTCAGACCATGGATAGCGACGATATCAACACAGTCGGGAGCCTGCTCGTTCTTAGCGACGAGCGTGTGTAGCCCGTGGTCGGCAGTTCTGGCTTCCTTTGAGCTCTTTTCCCGAGATCGGGAGGATCCCGTGGAGAAGATATCCCAGCTCATGGTGGGAGATGATGTTGATCGTGGGATGCGGTTGGGATGTAGTCATGAGCAGAGCTGATGTCGATGCGGGTAACGATTGCGGGGTGTTGATATCTCAGCTTCCACAAGCCAATAAGCTTCTAGATGGCGCTTACCTGCATATCAACATTGAAGAGCATCTCCGACATTGGCAGACCACGTTCTTTGCCCTGTCTCAGCAAGGGTTCTCGATCTTGATCAGGGTCTCATTGAACTCAACAGAGTGCATTTCCCGCACAAGTGAGAGGATATATCATGACATACATGGCCCCTTTCATGGCATTGACACACGCGTCCAAGTGAACCACGGCAGAACACATACCCTCCTTACTTTTCTCTACTTACTCTTTCTCGCCCATCATAAATCCTCCATTACAAACCACATCCCAATCCCCCAAAACCCATCCTGCTGCCTTAACACAGACCTCCAGTCCCAATACGACAACAACCACACCGCCCCTTTCCCTTTTCGTCCCAACAGCCCACCGGCTAAAACGACCCATCCCAACCCCCAAAAACCCCAACTACGGATACCTACCGGTCTTCCCCCAGGCAGGCCACAGCGGTGTTAATCCCCCGGTTCCGCCCGCTGTGCCACTCCTACAACCAAAAGTCCCAACCAACCAGCGTCCCCCGCGCCGCACAGGCGCATGATCGAGGCTCCATCCCCAGCGGACCGCTCCCCTCTCGCACGCTGTCATCTCTGCATGAAGGAATCTACAACGGTAGTATCAACCGAAACCAAAATAAACCTGGTTGGTTGGCTGTGCTGCGCACGTAGGCTACTGCGTTACGAGGATGGGCAAAAAAGGACGGTTGACATGCGCTGATGGGGTAATGATGTGTGCTATAGTGCCAGGGGTGTTGGTGATACAAGACCAAAACAAGCGCCCACACACTTCGCGGCAATGGGCGAGGAAAAGAATAGCGCACTCTATGCACGTCGGCACTAGGGAGGGTAACCAAAATAATCACCCACTGAGTGGCCGCACTACATTACCAATCCCACGGCTCAGCCGGAGTTTTTGAATGGCAGGGCAATTAAGAGCGCTGGGTTTGGGCGTCTCCCTTCCGCATCATCCTTCCCGCGTACCAAGCCTTCGGTGAAGGATTCTTCCCCATCCTCCGGTTGTTTACTGTTTCGCAAAAGAACCTGCCCCAAAGATCACGATACAGCGAAACGGATGGACCCCATCACGGCCCTGGGCGTCGCCAGCGCCACGGTCAACCTCCTCGATGGGGGGCTCAACCTGTCCAAGGCGCTCATGAAGAGCATCCGGGCGTGGAGGAACGCGCCTGACGAGATCCTGGAGCTCAACAACCGCGTCGCATTTCTGAGCGTCGCGTTGGAACGGATACGAGATACGTATGGGAGCATGAAGGAGCCCGGGCAGCCGAATCCGAACTATGATGCTGTCTTTCTGCTGGAACATCAGTTGGCACAGGCGGCGACGTCGCTAGAGAAGTTGAGCGGCTATGTGGTGCAGCTCTCGAGCGGGAGTAGGACGATGCAGAGGACGAGGTGGATACGGCTCAAGTCGGCGGTTGTGGATGAGACGCGGCGGATTCGAGAGGTTCAGGGGAACATTGACAACGTTTTGGTGACATATGTTGCGTACGTCTCCCGACAATTCGAGAATCCAGGGGGTGAAGCTGACAGCAAGCAGGGGTACGGTGACGCACACTCACCGAAATATCCACCTCGTCCTGGACGGCGTGGAAAGCATCTCGTCTACCGTGTGCAGTCCCGTCACGGCGGAGCCTCCTTCGAAGGAGGACTTGTGGCCCCGACAACTGCGGCAGTATTCCGTGGACTCCCTGTGCAGAATCGAACCGCCGTACCGAGCCGAGCTCGACAGGAGAGCAACGGAGCCACCTTTATGGAAACACCCACCGCGGGAGCCTGTTGCCATCACCGCCAGATACAGCCGGGCGGGGTGCTTCAAGGGCTGCCTCTGCCAGTGCCACCGCAGCTCCAGTGCCCGAACCCGGTTCCACGCCACCAGCCCCCTCGGCGGTCTGCTAGGTGGCATATCAGTGGGCTACTCGGGCTACGGAACTCGTGCACAATGCGATATGATTGGGTGTTGGCACCGAGGCCGTTCGCACGTTGAGGTGACATACATCTTCCCCAGCTGGCTCGTGTGCTACACCCTCTACATGTCCATGTATAAGACAGCCATGGGCAGGCCGACGTTCGGGTTGGTGTTGCGGCGGAGGGTCAAGAACAAGACCGGCACAACCTTGTATGTCTCCTTGCTTTCCAACATGCCGCTACTCAAGGAGTGCCTGGAAAGGGATCCGGCCTCGGTTACCGATGCCTTTTATGTCGATGGCGTCAGCGCTCTCGAGTCAGCCGTTGCTTACGGGCGTGTCAATGTGGCGAGGATGCTGCTCAGCTACGGAGCGAGCCCAGACGCGGAGAGTGACAACGGAATGACACCTGGAATCCAAGCTGCCGTCTCCGTGCTGTCCAAGGCCGTTTCGAAGGAGATCAACGACCAGTGGTACCGCCTGTTCGATATCCCACGCTACATTGACGAGCTGGAGCTCCCGCTGGTGACGCAAATCGTGACGGAACAGCGCTCGGGAGACCTCGAGTCGCTCCTGACCAGGACAGACCTGGAACGCCAGCTCAACGAGAGGGACCGCGCTGGGCTGACACCCTTGTTTTGGGCATCGAGAAGCGGGAATGTAGCTGCCACAAAGAAGCTCTTGGCCCTGGGCGCCGACATCAACGCGCCAACTAGAGGCAAGAAGACGCCGCTGATGGCCGCCGTCAGTACAGACAAAATGTCGCCCTGTTTCGAGGTGCTCCTGCGCGCCGGCGCGGACCCGTATGCCAGAGACCTGATAGGCAAGACTGTCCTTCACATGGCGTGCGCAAAGGGTCACGCCGCGGCGGTGAGGGCTCTTCTTCGTCTTGGCATGGACCCGGACGACGGAGGGACAAGCGGCACTGGGCTGGGGTACGCGCCGATCAGAGATTCCGTGGATGTGATGCGCGCGCTTGTCGAACATGGGGCAAATGTGAACCAGGGAACCATCGAGGGGTACACGCCGCTGGTCAGCGCCACGTCGAGGAACGCCCATCGGTGCATCCGTTTCTTGCTGGAGAGCGGGGCCAACCATCTCCATGTCGTTGACTCCGAAGGCACCACGCTGCTTCACAATGCCGCGTTGGGCGGCAATGTCAGGACCATGGAAATCCTGGCCGAGCACGGGCTGCCAGGGCTGGATGTTGGGAAGAAGAATAAGGACGGGTTGACCGCGTGGCAGTGTCTGGAAAACCGCTCGGACATCACTCCCAAGCTCAGGGAAGCCTTTGGGCGGCTGCTCGAGGCCATCTTGGCGGCCGGGGTTGACGTAGGCCCGGATCTAGGTCTGCAGGGCAACGAGGGCGAAGAGGACGACGACGCCGATGATCCGTTTTTCGATGCGCCCGAGTACCAGGAGGATTAGTGCATACGCTGCGGTTGTAAGTTAGCTGTTAGAACAAGAGCATCCGTAGCATCAATGGGGGTTGGTTGGGAAGAACATCGCAAAGCCGGCGAGCGTGGCCTTAAGTTCCATTGGGTGAGACCGCCTTGTCGTGTCTGCCAGAATGGCGTGTGTCTTGCATCAAAAGCAAAAAAAAGACAGAGGAAAAAAAGACAGAAAAAGCCAGAAGCCCTTGCTCATGACTTCAGACCTTCAGAAATAATTTTTATGGAGGAAATGCAAAGAACAAACAGCACTGGCAGCAAGCAACAAGCTGAAGGGCCAAGCTGAGGCGGTTCTTGGTTCGACGTTCTGCTGAGTCATCATTCGCTGGGCGCCCGGACCACCTGAGAATGTTGCAGACGAATTTGAGCGCGGCCGATTTTCGATCTCGAGCTCGCGATCCAGCCCAATTGAGCACCACAGTCGCCATGCCGCCCAGGTTACCGCTTGCGCAGGCAGCCCGGTGCTGCCGGGCGCCGACTGCCCTTCCTTCGACTGCGCCCTTCCTCGTTTCTCTCTTTGCCGCGCTGTCGGTGCAGACTCGGAGCGCCTCGATTCTCGCCAGTCTCTCCGACAACCCGGGCGCCTACAACAAGCGCATCCGAAAGGGCCGCGGTCCCTCCTCCGGTTACGGCAAGACGGCTGGTCGTGGTACCAAGGGTCAGAATGCGCACGGAAAGGTCAAGCCCTGGTTCCAGGGTGGCCAAACGCCATTGCTGTTCAGCCACGGCAAGAAGGGCTTCGTGAACCAGTGAGAACCACATGCGCCGCTCTGCTACGAACGTCTGCTGACCCATTTCGCAGTCTGGCTGACGAGATGTCCGTCTTCAACCTCGACAAGCTCCAGGACTTCATCAACAACGGCCGCCTCGACCCGACGAAGCCCATTACCCCGACAGAACTCATTCGATCCGGAATTCTTGGACGGACAATCAAGGATGGCATTAAGCTGCTCGCGAAGGGCAGCGAAAAGTTCAAGACCCCCATTGACATCATGGTATCGCGAGCATCGGCTACGGCGATCAAGGCCATCGAGGACGCCGGCGGCAAGATCGTCACCAGGTATTATACCAAGGAGTCGTTGAAGCGATTGGCCAAGGGAGAGAGTATCAATACGGGCGAACCTCTGCCTTTTGGTCCAGAGCACGTCAAGAGCGTCCTGGAGCAAGCCAGAACATCTGACCAGCATTACTACCGTCTGCCAGACCCGACCAGCCGTTGGGACATTGAGTACTACAGGGACCCCGCGCACAGAGGGTATCTGAGCCACACGGTGAAGCCTGGACAGTCGCCCAGTTTGTACTTCAAGGTGCCGGGCGAGAAGAAGGTGGAAGCCAAGAAGACCAAGATCAAGACGGAGAGCGAACTGGACCCCGTGTTGTTCTAGTTGGCACTGTTGGCTGTGCCCTGTACTCCAATGTTCTATATCCATGTATAATACTTACATACAACGCACCACCACTGCAGCACTTGCAGTGTTGTTCATCTTTGGCTTCGTGATTCAGTTGTGGCGCACACTTCAAGCCCTGAGGTTGCACTTCTTGGCGAAGTGGCTTGGCCATTCGTTGTGGGGGCTGCTGCCATTGGCTGACCCACGGTTCGATCCCAAGCTACCCCAGTCGAGTCGGCTGCGGGCGGGCCCCTCGAGCTCCCTCCATCCTCATGCCCTCCATCTGCAAGTCGACTTCGATTGCGCATTGGACTTGCCCACCTCTCAATCTCTGTAGTGATTGCAACTGCGTCACGACTTCAACACTTCCCTACCTGCCTACGCTGCCCGTCGGGAATTGCTCCGTCTTCCACCAAGCATGCATCATTCGAGCGATTGATCTGCCCGTCGCCCTTCGCCAGAGTCCGCGTCCCGCATTACGAGTCGCTGACGACACTGTCTGCCGCCGTCGCGGTTCTTGGATACATCGATACAAGCTGCTTTCCCCTGCGCGCGTCTCCTGTTCTATCTGTGATCTCTAGTCGCTCTCTAGTCTTCGAGAAGCATTGTCGATAGATTCATCGCCATCCCGGCGCTCATCCGCAGTCGTTCGCCCCAATGTCTCTCTTCGGAAGCTCCCCTCCCGAGGAATCGGCCCCCATCCGATCGAACAACTTTTCAGACAGCCGGAACTCCCTCTTCGAAGACGAGCCCCCCATGACCAAATCCACAACGAGCGCCCTCTTCGCCGACGACGACAGCGCCCAGGACTCGCCCTGGGAAGGCCTGCCCACCCCTCGCAAGCAGCAGACGCGCGCCGATCTCATTCGTAACCTGCTGCCCGGCTCCGATGTCCCGGAGAGCTACATCGCCGCCTTCGACGCGGTCGTGGCTGAGGATGGAAGCGGTGGCCGCGTCGCATCGGGGGGCGTTGCGCGGACGCTGGCCGCCGCCAAGCTGAGCGCCGACGACCAAGCGCGCATCATGGGTATCCTTGCGCCTGGCGGCAGTGGTGATGTCGCCCTCAGCAGGAACGAGTTCAATGTCCTCCTCGCCCTGGTCGGTCTCGCGCAAGAGGGCGATAGCGTCACCCTCGATGGGATTGACGAGCGTCGAAGAAGTGAGTGCGCATCCAATCACCATCATCTTATCTTATCTACCCAGTCTTGTTGCTCAATTTCCCTCCCACGCTGAGCTTGAGTGGGTCCTGCATCTCTGCCCGCCGAAGCTAACCTCGTCACGCCGTTCATCGCTAGATCTTCCCGAGCCCAAGTTGCCTGGCATCGTCGAGGGTGTGCCCAAAGTGCCTCATCAATCCGAACCTGCCGCCGAAACGCCACAGCGACCAGCCACCCCGCCCACAACCCACGCCCCGCGTCTTTCGAAGGACGCCACGCCGCGACAGGCGCGCGGCTTTAGGAAAGCATCGATGGATTATCCAGAGGACCCGTGGAACACGCCTGACGTGCACAAGAACCACAACCATCCTCCAGAAGCCCCGGGACCCCATGGCGGCGATGCGGTAATCCCATCCCCCGCCCCCGCGAATTTGAACGGAAATGGCCTCTATGCCACAAGCCCGCAGGCTATCTTGCCGAATCGAACGACCTCCACATTCACCACAAGCACAGTTGCCTCGGGTCCTGAATCCGTCCGACAAGTCGCTGGGTCGGTTGGAGATAATGCGGGTGGGGCATGGGGGTATTATCCAGCAAGCCCTTCGTCAGCAGCTGGGTTCGGTGGGCCGGTGAACAACCCAATTGACAACGCCTTCGCCGCTCCAGGGGGTGCTGGTCAGCCTCCAAGTGGTCAACCGTCGGTACCGACTCCTAGCAGGACGATTGGCAGCGGCAGGACTGGTACGACTGTGACGGAGAATATCTTGGTGACGCTCATGCCGGAGAAGGAGGGCATCTTCATGTTCCAACACCACAACTATGAGGTGACGAGCTCAAAACGGGTCAGCAAGGTTGTACGCCGCTACAGCGACTTTGTGTGGTTGCTGGACTGCCTTCACAAGCGTTACCCTTTCAGAGTTCTTCCCCTTTTGCCCCCGAAGCGGGTTGCTGGTTTGTGCCCCGCTCTTCCGTCCGTGGACGGTCACTGACATACGCAGTCAACGGCAACCACTTGTCAAATGATGGGGCTTTCATCGAGAAGCGCCGTCGCGGATTGGCTAGGTTCCTAAACGCCCTCGTTCGACACCCCGTTCTCGGTCAGGAGCAGCTCGTGGTTATGTTCTTGACGGTGCCAACGGTCAGCCCTCACTTTGACGCCCTCGCTGGTCGTTTTTGTTCTAACATACGCCCAGGAACTTTCGGTTTGGCGCAAGCAAGCCACTATTTCGGTACAGGACGAGTTTGAGGGCCGTCCGCTTCCCCCAGGGCTAGAGGACTCGCTGTCCCCTGGCTTGGAAGACCTGTTCAGCCGAACTCGGTTGGGAGTTCGGCGCAGCGCTGAGCTTTACATTGGCGTGTGCAACATCATGGACCGCTTGGTGAAGCGCCAGGAGGGCGTGGCTGCGGACCATGCTCGCATTGCGCTGTCCCTGACCTCCCTAACTGAAGTTAGCAACGACACGTACGCTACAGACCCCAACGAGGTGCCCTTGCTGAACGACGGCCTGCAGGCCATGAGCAAGCATCTCCGGACGTCGCAAAGCCTGATGGAGGACGAGGCCCGTGCATGGGACGAAGGTGTGCTGGAGGATCTCAAGCGCCAGCGAGACGCTCTCGTCAGCCTTCGCGATCTCTTTGAGCGAAGGGAAAGACTCGACAAGGACAACATCCCCTTCCTGGAGCGGCGCATTGCGACAAACGAGTCGAAGCTCACCTCGCTGCGGGCGAAACCCGAAGGCATGGTCAAGCCCGGAGAGGTGGAGAAGGTGGTCGAGGCAATCATCAAGGCAGGATTCTTCCATCCCCTTTAGCTATGAGACCCGTCTAACACTCCAGAACAGGACAAGGAGTCCATTGTCAACCAGCACAACCGTTCCGTGTTCGTCAAGGAGTGCCTTCGCGACGAACTGATCCATTTCCAGCACACGCAGTACAACGTCTCAAGATGGAATCAGGACTGGGCGCAGGAGCGGGTCAAGTACTCTGAGATGTTGGCCGACAACTGGCGGCGTCTGCTCGACGACCTTGAAGGGATGCCTCTCGGCGATTAGGCAGTCGTGCGAGATGGTCACCCGAGGTTGCGTAGTTCTGAGAGGTGGAAGCCGGATCTCGTTGTTCAGACGGAACGCCTGAAGGTCGCGGGCGACAAGTCGCCAACCACGGCCCAAACGCCCGACGCAGAGAGGTTGCAGAGTACCACGAGCACCATTGGCTTCACCTGGCTGGTCAAGGATGACCGAAACGCGGAGGGTGAAGACGAGAACGGCCAGGAAGGGCGTGGACGGCAGAAGAGTGGACATAATTCGGTCAAGTTTGCTGTTTGATCATGGCGGGTTGGTTGGCTTGGTCTTATATACGTTTCTGTTGATGCTCAGGAGTCTGTACGAGGCGAGCATGTATAAATACGCCTACATAGGGACACTCGTGTCGCGATACCCTTTACTTATTGTCACAGCATTTCCCCCGTTTGACCCCGCGTCTACCCGTGCCCTGCTTTTCCAATCTGATGGCCCATGTGTGGATGCATGGCTCCCTCATTTTGCTACAAAAGGTTAGTATATGGTCTGTATGGTTTGTTGTCGGATCGTGTCTGATGGCGTCTGGGTTGTGAACGGCTAATTGGTAGAATGCTGCCAAGAGCCCGGCACGGTGGGCGGGCAGAGCTGCAAACCCCGCCACGGCGCCATGACGTTTTTCAGCCTCGACCACCCTCACTTCCTCGCGTGACGACCGATGCTCTCTTGCCGTATCTCGACCTTTGCACCTCGAATAACTGCCCTCCGCCGAACAACGTTTGTGGCGCCCCCTTTTCCCAACTCTTTTCGCTCCCTTTTGGATATTATATATACCGTTCCTAGGAGCCATCAGCTGCCCGACGCCCACCTGAACGACAGGACGCCCCGCAACCCAATTTGTATTCCGGGCGCCCGGTGTTTGCTCCCACGCCCCGTCGCGACGAGTCCGACCGTGGCTGAACCGACCGCCGTCATCCTGCGATCGCGACCGTGAGGGCCGGGCCCTGCGACAGCCTCCGTGAGCCCTTCTTGGGGTCCTGCGCCGATTGATACCGTTCCAAAGCCCGCCGCCCCTGTCGGCCGAACCCCTCCTTTCGGCCCTATCGTGCGTTTCGCGAGCCCTCACAACGACGACCGACCGACAGCGCTCGCGGCGCCCTCCCCCAAACTGAACGTGATGCCGTCCACAACGACGCAGCGGAAGCTGGCTTCGCAGTTCATCTCTGTAACGAATGCGACAAAAGAGAACGCGCAGCAGGTACGGATGAAAGCTCCGTCGCACTGCGTGCTTTTTTTTCCCCTTCCTCTCTGCCCCTCTGCTTTCGGCCCGATATCGAACGGGCCTTCCATCCTATCTCGCTCGCTGACCGCTAGCTTGGCTGCGACAGTACCTCAAAAATGCGAACTACAACCTCGATGCCGCGGTCAATCTGTGAGTGCTGCGACCTGCCTTCCTCTTTTGTGTGCCTTTTCCATGTTCCTTTTGGTGGTCGCGGATCCAGTTACGGGGGTGTCGGCCCTACTCTTACTGGAAGCTCCTCCCGTCTTTCTCTCCTCAGGCTTCTCCCGGCTGTGTGACAAGGCAGGGGAAGAGGCCACAATTCCCCCGCCCGTACCGCTATCCTACCTTGGCCCGGGGTCCGGGGCCCCGTGTGCAAGTGTACACTACGCGCGGCGGCAGTGGTTCTGGAAGAGCGATCGGCATTGCGACACCTTGTCTCATATTGTTTCCCGTCGCGCGGCAGCGTAAAAGAAAAAGGGGGCAAGCCCCCTTTCAATCCCTGGCTTCCCGAGAAGCGTCCCGCGCCGAGCGCCCGTCTCTTCATCTCCCCCCCTTTTCCCGTCTCCAAACATCCCGACATTTTTTTGAGCCTCAGCCCATTCGCCCGGCCGGGAAGCCAGAGTTTTCCAATGCAGCCGGAAGCCGATGCAGCGACCTGAGCACAGGCAGCGGCTGCTCGGCAGCTCCATGGTTCCCAGTTCCAGTGGATCCGGCTCGATTTGAACTCTGAATCCCCACTGTTGTTGGCCACGGTGGTGTTGAGGCCGACGCCTCAAAGTCTATTCTTTTGCCCTTTGTCTTTTTGGTTATATGTTTTTGTGGGCGCCATTGTGATGGCAGAAACATGGCCGCTTCCTTAGAATCCCAAGAACCGCACGTCATGTTTGCCCGATTATTCACATCGTGTTTTCACCGGCGATCGCGTGCCCCGCCTCCGGCCCAAAAGTCGTTCCTTCCTCCAGAGGGGTCACTTGGGTCATCCGGAACGGAGAGCAGCGACTCTGCGCTGCCATCCAGTTTTTCGCTGCAGAGCTTGCCGCCAAAACTGCCAAACCATATTTCTCAACCTGAGCTTCCAACAAAACCACCACCCATCCTCAACACCCAAGATCCAGACATGCCGCCGAAAGCCCCGCGCAAGTCCGCCGCCAAATTGGCTGCCAAGTCGGCGGCCAAGTCGGCACCCAAGCCCAAGGCGCCAAAGGTCACCAAGACCACCAAGGCGGCGAAGACCAAGACCAAGTCGGTTCCTGCCAATTCGCTTCCCGTCGCAGCGCTCGTCGCCTGGTGTGAACTACGTCATGGAAGTTGGGAGGCTGACCAGATAACCAAACAGGTACTTCGCCGGCGCGGAAGCCGAAGATGACCTCGGCAGAGCGCAACCCGAGAAGACGAAGGAGAAGCTCGAGCAAATGTTCAAGGGGTTCCTGAGCGGTTCGTCGAGCGCGCGCCCGCCACGCCAGGTCCTCGCGGTGCTAACCAAGACGCAACAGAACAAGACCATGAAGCCGACAGCTCAGGCAACACGATGGGCGCCGAGTCGCTAGAGGGATACTTCAAGCAGTTGGGCCTCAACCTGGAAAACTATGAGCTTTTTGTGTTGCTGGACATCGTGCAAGCAGACGGCCTGGGCCAGATCACGCTCAAGGGATTCGTCGACGGCTGGCTCCAAGCATCCCAAGACCCGAACCACCGCGTCCAAGCCGACATCGCGTCGCAGAAGAAGTACGCCCGCCACTGCGCCGCGCAGGCCGCCAAGGATCCCGTCTACTTCAAGAAGCTATACCATCGGGCGTTTTTGACCGGGAAGGAGCCTCAGCAGAAGGCGCTCGACAAGGAGGTTGCCATCGTCTTTTGGGAGATGCTCTTCAGCCCGGCGGTGCACCCGTGGCGGTCCAAGAACGTCAACTGGCTGGATGTTTGGAAGCAGTTCCTCGAGGCCAAATGGACGCGCAGCGTCAACAAGGACATGTGGAGCCAGACGCTGAGCTTTGCCGACAAGACGATGGAGGATGAGACGCTGGGTTTCTGGTCCGAGGATCAGGCATGGCCAGGTGTCATTGATGACTTTGTGGCCTGGTGTCGCGAGACTGGCGTTGTGGCGCCGCCGAAGGCCGCGAATGACGGCATGGAGGTGGACGAGTAAGCTGCACTCAGACAACGGTGCTCAGCGGGCATGGACCTAGCTCTTTGGCAACGGGGATGGCTACAGCGGAGCGGGCGTGGTGATTTTTTACACAAGCGACGGGACGGCTGGACATATGGGGGGGCTTGGTGATGATACATCAATTCTTTGCTCAGAATGGGCAAGCGGCTGCATCGGGATATGGTGCAGGGACTAGGTCTTGAGAGGTTCTAGCAATAGTATCCGATTCTCGAGGCATACGTAGTCGCTGCAGGACAATTACGAGCCACAGGAGCTGAATAAATAGCGTGAAAGCCGTTTAAGTCTGGCGCCGGCTTCGTGATACTGTTGTGCTCTGAGGTCTGGGATACGGGTCACGCGAAGTGAAACTGAATGAGAGGCATCTCAACTCGCTATCATCCCCTACAACATCCAACATAAAATGGATCTTAATGCGTGACGCTCTACCCGTCTGTCTGCCACTTCAAGTTCTGTTATTCCTCATCGCAGAGTCGGTGGCTGCCCTTCGGCCTGTTGACGTTGTCGGAGGGGTTCCGGCGGTACAACGTTACAACGTTACATGCAAGTGAGTGCCGCTCACCTACAATAACGAACGCACTTGGGGTCTGGTTCCAGGGTTGGTTGGGGTTGACGTCTCCTGCATGCATGTTCCCATTTTGACATTCAGTCCGGGCTCAAGGCTTGTCATGCGTGGCAAACTAAAGGGGACGGGCTGGCTGTGAGGGCAGGCTGGCGGTGACTTGGCATGTTGGTTGTGAGTGCATTGTTGGGGGCGACAGAGAAGGTGTGTGAGCCGGGGTGTCCTTCGTGAGATGGCAGATCTAGACTGGGGTTTGGGGCGAAGGTGTGTTGCGATCAAGCGGCGGTGTTGCTGCTGTTGTGTTGACCTCTAGATGCTGGTCGAGTGACGTTGCCACCTCGTCCTCTTTATCTTGTGTTGTCCAGACGGCCTGTTCCATACAATGCTTGCTGCGCTGGATCACAACAGACGGGCGAGATCAATAGGCCAGAATACACCCAAGTGGATGAAGCAGTCGTGATATTCCCTCTATCCGTAGCGCCCCGCCAACGCTTCTTTTTGTACAATGCACATATCGTACACGGTATACACCCAGCCTGCCCAACTCTCGGTATCGGTATCGCTGGTCCTCCTCTTCCTTTCCCCTCCCCCCATCCCCCCACCCAACAACCCCCCAACAACCCCCCCCCCCCCCAAATCCCCCCTATTCAAACCGCCTCCACGGAATCTCCTTGAACCGAATCGTATTCTCCAACGTCCCATCCCCAAGCTTAACGCCACCCGCCCGAATGATCCTCGGATCCACCGCCAGCGTCTCCTTGACCTCCTGATGCGTCTTGATGCCCGAGTCGTACCGCATGACAAAGTAATGCCCCTTTGTGTACCGCACTTGATGTCGCGAGATCGGCTTCGGCAGACGAAAGAGGCCCCAGTTTTTGATGTCGCGGATGACGCCGCCGTTGCGGAGGATGGTTTGGCCGGCGGAGAGGACGATTCTGGATGTTTGTTTGTTAGACTAGAGGTAGAGGGCTGGGGAGAGGTAGAGGGGGGGAAGAGGTTGAGGGTTGTGAAGAGGTAGAGGGGAGAGGGGAGCGTACTCCTTTACTTCGGCAATGTTGCCCGGGCGGGCCTGTATTGATGGGATGTTAGTTTCGAGCGCGCGCGCCGGAGGGAAAAGGTGGAAGGGAGTACATACGATGCCAATGATTTCGTACAACATGGTGCGCCGTGCAGTTGTGCCGTCGCCGTCGCCAATGTGGATGCGGGCTCTCTCTCGCAAAGAGGTCGATTCCGCGCCGAACGACAGCGTTGGTTCGGCCGAGCTGGGAAATTTCGGGCCCACCCGAGATTCTGCCGTGTCACCGCCTTCCGAATTGGCTGGGAGGAGAAGCACGGGCCATTTCACCTGCTCTTTTGAAGCTGAAATTGCAGTGAAGTATCATCTGTGGATTAGCTCCAATCTTGTAAGGAACTGTCTGACGGATATTTTGATGCGTGGATTTCACCCCGAAAAGCTGGAATACATTCGAGCTTGAAAAGGATCCGAGTTTGTTGGCCGTCTTCTGCATTGTGCAATCCAACTTCCGGTGGGGAGTTAACTGGGTCAAATGTTCAGGAGCCTGGCCTTGGCATTCGCACCTCACAGGCTGCAGCCTCACCTCACCACAGCACGCCTCAGGCAGCGTGACTCGAGAAGAGATAGCATTTTCGCCGCGCTCAGAGCAGCCAAATTAAAATACAATAAGTACAAGGTCAAGAAAAAACGATGCAATGAGACAAATGAGCAAAGAACCGGCCGCGCCGACACGCCGTTGCCCCATGTCCCCCAAACCATCCCAAGTCTACCGAAAAGAAGAAAAGCAGCAAACTCCCGGAGCCCAAGGATCAACGCTCCCACCGCGCCATATATATATAGAAGAAACAAGTAAAGGAAAACCCACGAGCCTGAAACAACCCCGGCAAGCCCTCACGATTTCCTCTAGTCCTCGTTCTCGGACGCACAGGGTAGAACCTCAGATTCCATGTTGGCCCACGCGTCATCCACATACGAGCTACACACACATCAGTCAGTATCATCTTTTTCACCACGTCAAACCCGGTGTGTACTCACTAGCTGGTCTTAATCAGCCGAATCCCCTTGCCCTCCATGAACTTCAAGAACCTCCTCTTGGTCCTCTCCCGCTTGAACTGCGCCACCAAGTCTCCCCGAAACGACACCCCCCGCACCGGCTTCGTCCCGATAATGATGTTTAGGCTGTCCGGCGCATACGTGATTTCCGTGAGCTCTCGGAAACGCAGGTGGAAGTCGATGGGCTCCTTGTAGACGCCCCATTTCACGTTCAAGCGCCGACCCGGGATGACATCCTTAAGCACCTGGTGCTCGAACATGGACTCCTCGCTGCCGGGATCTGACTTGTCGACGTAGTGCCAGTACTGCGTAACCTGCCCGTTGGTCGAGCACTCGCGGTGCTTGATCTGGTACACGCGCCAGTCAACTTGCATGACATTGTCGTGGCTGAAAGAATCCGACGTGGTGTATCCATCGCATTCCAGATCTTGACGGGAAGGCGGGAGGGATGGCACCAGCCGTGCTTTCTTGGATGCCTTAGGTCCCGAAGGTGGCGGCGGAGCGCTCGCCGAGGACGAAGCATCGCGCTGGTCGCTTGATTGCCCACGGGACTTGCGGTGGGACGAGCGCGGGCGGAAGGGCTGGGGCTGGAGCTCGGCTGCGGGTGGCGCCGGTGGAGGAGGAGGCGGCGGCGGCGGCGGCGCTAACTCTTGGGTTTCGGCGCTCGCCGGGGCTTTCTTTGGCGTCGATCCAGTCGCTCGGGTAGTAACGGCTTCTTTCGTCGGCGTCGCAGCCAGCTTGCTCGGCGTCGTGGCCTCCTTGGTGGGTGTTGCCGTCGTCTTTGTCGGCGTTCCTTTAGGCGTGATGTGAAGCTCCTTTCTCTTTTGCCTCGAACCTCTCCTAGAGCTCCCCCCATCCCCGGCGCGGTTGTACCCAGAAGGCCTGCCAATGTTGCCAAACCCACTCTTGGTTCGCAGCGACATCACCTTTGGGTCATGATATAGATCCTGGACCGTTTTGGAGAGGTTGAATTCATCGCCCAGCTCCATGTAGATTTCGTACAGCCGCTGCCGCAGCCACTGCGAGGGAGTGACATCAATGTTGAACTTGGCCAGCTCCTCAAGAATCTGAACCATCCGGTAAAGCGTGTCATAGTTGGCGAGCTGTCTGTTGACGTGCTCCTTGCCGAATATTTGGTAAGGATGCAGTTCGCCCTCGGCAAGAAACTTGAGGATCGCCTTGCCGCGATTGATCTGTCGATTGGCGAGAAACTTGCTGGATTGGGATGAGTTATTAGCCATGTGGTACTCGTACTTTTCCTTCCACTTCTTCAGCATGGGTTCTACCACCTCCTCAAGGTTCTGCCATTCCGGTTCCCAGTATGGATGATCGGGGCCGATCTTTGCCAAGGGCACGCCAGCCATGCAAGGAGGCTCCGTGAACACGACACCATCGTCGCGCAGCACCAGCACCGACTTGTTCACCTCGGGAAGGTTCTCCTCTTCTCCAGATCCAAGGACTACCACTGGGGCGGGACTTCCTGACATGGGAGTACCAACCATGGGCGTCTCCAGTTTGGGTTGGGTGCCAGTTTGTGAACTTGGGAGTGACTTCCCAGCCGCCGACTTTGCAAGAGAAGGCTCCCGGGAATCTCCAAGTCCCGAACTGGCGGATGCTGCATCCTCCGGCTCGACCCTCGGTTTAGGCGTGTTGACCGCCGTGAAGCCTGTGGCCTGTGGTGTAGCCCTGTTTGACGTGTCATCGGGGGTCTTGTTGCTGAGACTGCAGCTCTGTTTGTTCCACTCGCAGTTGCCGCATCTTGGGAGATGTGTTGTTCCAAGCGCAACGCATTCTTGAAACGGGCCAGTCCCCTTCACACACTTCTGACAAGGATCGGCCTGCTCTTCGCCAGTAGCTTGGATTTCACAGGCGAGCCAACGGGCCCCCTTAGCGTCCGTTGGCCGATAGATGGCCTCCTTCAGGTCGGGGTTGAGCGACTTTCCATGTCGGAGTCGAAGTGGGCGGCGGACGGGAAGGTTGAGCACTTCGTGAGCCCAGTGGTTGTCCAGCTCAATGCGCCGCAGGTGATCAACTGGGTCTCCAGAACCCTCCACTATGTCGATCCAAGTCTGCGCGTTCTTGGGGGGCTCACCACTGGGAGTGTCCTGGTGCTGGTTTCGACTATGGAAACTCTCCGGCTCAAAGTCGCCGTCGAACTGAAGAGGAGGCTCGGATAAAGGGGTGGAGAGTTCAGAGCTCAAGGCGGAGGGAGAAGGTTGAGTCTCCTCATTCGTAGGCGCATCAAGTTCCGCAGGCTTGCTGATAGGCTGGACGTGAGACTCGCTGCTCATCGGAGCTGTATGCATCGGAGCCTCGGGTGCCGGAGCCGCAGGTGTCGGGTCGGCAGGCACTGGAGCCACAGGTACCGGAGCCGCAGATGTCGAATCCGCGGTTGCTGGGCCCGCAGGCATTGGAGGCACTGGTGCCGGGACTGCAGGTGTCAAATCTGCAGGCCTCGAGGCCGCTGGCATCGGAGCTGCAGGTACCGGGGCCGCGTTGGTCGAGAGAGTAGGAATCGGGGCTGCAAGCATCGGTGCCGAAGCCATGGGAGCGGGGGCCATGGCAGCGAGGGTCATAGGAGTAGAAGCCATGGGAGTGTGCGCCATTGGGGTTTCAACCGTCTGGGACGGAACCATGGGGGCCGCGGGCATGGGAGCCACCTGAGGAGCGTCTGTCATGAGTTGATCGCGGTTGTGTGAGGGCAGCACAAATGGTTGATGACTCCGCAAATCCTCCATGGCTCTATTGGGAGTTGGGCCTTCCAGGGGATGGCGATGGCTCGGCGCTTCCACCACGGCCTCGGGGCTTGGTGCGTCCACCATGGGCTGGTCGTGGCTTGGGGCCGGTATCTCTGCCTCAGTTGGTTGCGAGACCGGGTTGGGAACCTCCTTGCGAGCGGGCGTCTCGGCCTCTTGGGTCCTGGGTTGGCTCTTGATGGCCTTCAGGCGGGCTTCTGCAAACCACTCGCGTCTCTTGGCATCTTCCTGGGCGCGGGTCTCATTGCGTGAAGCCTGCTCGGCCCTGAACTGGTGGTGCAGATCCTGGCGCAAAGTGTCAATGTCTGAGATCTCTTGGTCCTTCTGTTCGATCTCACGCGCGATGGCCTCGAGTTTCTTGCGCAACGCGGCCTCCTGGTCCTGCAACCTCGTTCGCTTCTCAAAGGCGCTCAGCTGCTGGAGACCCAGGGACTTAACCCGGTCGTGGTACGGAGAATCTTTCGCCTTGTCCTCATCCTCCCTGTAGATGCTGATAGACTCCCAGTATTTGGCCTCAATCTCATCCCACAGTGATGAACTCGCCATGAGCTTGCTGTTGTCCTGGGCGTTGTTGGTGCCAGCATCGGCCGACATCATGGTCATGGCCGCAGGCCGGCCAGCGGCTCGGCTCCTGAGGTGATGAAATGAGAGAAAATGAACCGAGACGTGTAAATCGGTCCAGCGCCGTTGACGGCAGACCTATGTCCGAGGATGCGCTGCAGCAAAATTTCGCTGATGAGGGGAAACAGTTGTGTTTTGAGGAGGCCACCTCCCGGTGAAAGGTCTTTTGTGCACCGCAAAATCAGCCAGGATTTCGTCCGAGCTATGTTGAGATTCGGCGACGCTGAAGGACTCGGGCGCTCCTCCCAACGTGAAAGGAGGGCGTCAACGAGCCAAGGGAGAGGCTCCACTTGAGCCAAGTCAGACTCTGCAGAAGCAAAGAGTCAAAACTTCTCCGAGGGGCTCGCAAGACTTAGTCCGGCTGGTTGAGGGGGAATCCTCAATCCTCTCAGCGCCCACTGGCTGCTGTGATCTGCAGCCGCGATAAGCCGTGCGCCTCACCCTCAGTCTCGCTGCAACCTGGCCCTACCGTCGGCCCAAAGCATCTGTCAGACGCTGCAATGTTAGCAAAACGGCTGGAAGCGGAATTATTGACAGAAATCGTCTGATGGCGGATGATGAAATGATGAGATTGAGGAGCCGGACGAGAGAGAGCGAAGCAAGATGAGGTGAGTGCCAAGGCAGCGCAGTGCGACAGGCCGGGAAATGTGGAAAATGAGCCAAGGCGCGAGACTTCGACTCCAAAGCGAACCGAAGCCGCCGGGTGTCGCTCATCTGACGGGAAGGCGATGAGAGGAAAAATGGCTGTGAAGAAAGAAGAGACCGCCCCCAGAACGAAGAGTAAAAGACACCAGGGAAATCGGATGCTGTGGTGCCGGCGGTCGCATCGGCGCGAAGTCGCCGGGAACACGCGATCTCAGGGATGAGATCAAGGGGTTGCGATAATCATCACTCACCTCAGCCGCAGGATAGAACCCAGAGGTCGAAGGGGGTTCCCCCAAAGGCGCAGGAAGCAAGCGGAGTGACGGGACTCGATGAGCGGCTGGCGCGGAAGTCGTCGGAGGCGGCCGGATTAGCTGGGGCGGGGTGCGAAGCGGTGCAAATGATGGTATGTTGTCGGCGTCGTGATAGTCGATCGCGAACGGAAATATGGAAATTGTCAAGTGACGTGGAGCTTCGGCGAAAAGGCACCACTTTTTCTCCCGGCGCGAGGGTGACGCGCAGGCAAGAACAACTGGAAGCGAGGGGCCTGGGTTGCCGGGAAGAGTTCAAGCGCGGCGCAGGGGCGCTACCAGATAGTGGCCCCGGGCCTGGAGTTCAGCCTCCACACGCACCTCAAAGACTAACATGAACAATGGAAACAGGCCAAGATGGCAATCTCGCGCTGCATCGCATCAGCCAGTCCGCATGGAAACTGAAGATGTAATATTACTTCATGAATGAGCTGAGGAATTGGAGTTTAGTTGTTCAGAGAAAAGAACAGATCTCCTCATAGCATCAAGACATCAACCGATACAACGCAGCCAACATCCAACAGCATGCAAGAACCAACAGCATGCAAGAACCAACAGCATATCACTTCAAATTTTAAACAGGGCATCGAACGTTGAGTTAAAGTAATTACTAAGGTAGTGGATGCGCATGGCTGCGTCTAAAAATACCCACAAAATCATTATTACCAAAAGAATTGAGCCATCCCAGGTCGCTCAAACGTGCCTCTGATCCAGTGATCCGTCCTCATTTACAAGAGGCAGAATATTCCACAGGTCGAGGAATCCGCTTCCATCTCGCTAAACGCCCGTCGTAACGCCGATAAAGAAAAGCCAACACGCTGATGCTGATGAATGAAGACATGGTCATCCCGTGCATTGCGATAACAAGCTCCCACTAGCCCCACCCCTCTAGCCAGCCCATTTTTATCCCTTCCGACCATGCCAAAACCCGTGACCATGCATTTCGTTACTGGTATCGAGAGCCACGATTTGGGCTTGGCGAGAAAGAGTGGTCGTAGGCGCTGGATTGGCCGTAGGGGTCGTCGTTGTACACAGTGGTCCGGCGGTCCTCCTCGGGGAGCAATTCCTTGACCTCCCAGTTGTTCATCCGCTGGCCAACCGAGAACTCCAGGTCTTCCTTAGTGATCGAGTCCCAGTACTTGTAAACCATCATGACGGCGAGGAGGTTGCATGTTGTAGCAAAAAAGAGCCCGTCCATGTAGTGGCTGACGGCGTTGCAAATGGGCGTGCTGAAGGCGTAGAGGATGATCTGACCGATGATGAAGAAGAAGCAGCCGAACGCAATATCGCCAAGGGGCCATCGGTCCTGGAGCGTGCGAGTGACGAGCAGAATCTGGAGCGCGACGTATACAAACAGCTGGACGGCGTTCAGCAAGTAGAGCACCACAAACAATCCCACGGTGTTTGTTGGGCCCAAGCCGGCCCACGACTTGAAGGTCGCCAGAGAGACGAGGAACGAGATGATGAAGGCCGCGGCAGAAATCAGGCGCATCATCCACAGAGAAAGGGGCGTGCCGTCTTCGTACAGCTGGAAGCCCACGAAGCCGTTGATCAAGAGGCAGGTGACAAGCGCCGATGACAAGCCGTTTTGGATAGCCGCAAAGTACGGATACGGTTCGGATCGCGGGGGGACGACTCCTGCGTCCATGCAGAGAGACAAGAAGGTGAGAGCCATGTAGATGTAGAAGAAGGTCGTGATTTCTTTGCGGCCTGTTCGTAAGACGCGTCAGTGTAGCTCTCTCCGCCCCATGGGGCCACCATCCCAACAGATCCAACATACCAACCGCTGTGAACTTCCCCCGGACGTGCAGAATCATAGTGACCGTCATGACAAGGGCGACGATGTGCATGGCGGCAGCGGCGCCCTGGAAGATGATGGTGTTGGCGAGTTCGATGTTCCGGGCGTAGCAGTCGGGATCAATACCCGCGACGCCTTGCGCGATCGAGTTTACGGGGCCTATTGACGCGCATAATGGTAGCGGCGCCATACGGCAGATATCGGTGAAGTCGCCGAACGTCATGGTCGAGGAGAGGGAGGCCTAGGCAAGCGTCTGCCAAGGTTCAGCCGGAGTCGGCGATGTTGGTTCGGATCAAAACCGCGACGTCGACTCGGGTCAGGCGAAAGAGCAAAAGGCGTGAGAAAACAATTCGATGAATCGATCGGTCGTTGTTGTTGTTCGGTGCGCTGTCGTTGGTCGTCAGTTGGTCGGATACGAGGTGGAATGCGCCGAGACCTGAATGTCTCGTATCGAGGGCGACCGTGGCAGCGACCGTCTGTAGCGAGCAGCGCTCTCCAAGCTTCAGGAGGTGAGAATCCAAAAAGCGACGAAGCGAGCGAGTGCGAAAGAGTCGTGGATGGCAGAAACGAAAGTGGGATGCGATTGTCAACGAATGTACGGGCCAGGTCGGCGTCCAACTGGCTGTTGGCTGGTGGCTTGTGGGAGGAGGCTCAGGGAGATCCTGAGTTGGTTGCCGTGGAAAAAGCTGGAAGTGGGGCAATCCAGCTGGCTTCGCATCAAAACCGTCTCGCGTAATTAGCCTGATCGGTCACTGGCAACGTCCATTGGCTCGGTAAGCCCCGCAGCAGCTGCAAGCCCCTTTGCAGGTTTTGGCCTAGCGCCTCAAGCCGCTGACGGAACTGAACTGGAACAACAAACCTCTCGCCAACAAACATGAGGCACCGCATCGTCTAAGCCCAGCGACTCCTCTTGCCACGACCTCGAGTGTTAGAGAACATTGAGAATGCGAGAGCCCTCGCTTTGACAAAATGGACGAGCCACGATCAAATTGCGAGAGGCATCAGACGGATCCTTCTTGCCCTGCAACCATACCTAGATCCTCGGCATGTTTCGAAGGCAGCGAGGCATCGACTACTTCAGACCGAAGTGCATTTGAGCTCACTTCTTTGACAATCAGAAACCTCTCAAGCCACCGTTCAGCAATCATCATATTGAACCGGCAATGGACACTTGAGCTGTGGAAGCCATCAACTGCTGCAACCTGGCAGCCATGTCCGCCCCACCGCTCCGGGGTCAGCTGTCATGCCAAAAATAACCTTTCATGCGAAATCCTCGCAAGAACCATCAACTGGCGCAAACTGCTACGGTACCATCAAAACGCCATCGTCCTCGCCAATCCCTTGCAACGCCGCAACTCCCTCTGCACTCCAGGGTCCTAGAGAACCGAGCCAAGGTCTGACATGTCACGACATTGGCCGTAGGCAGCGGCGCATGGCAGAGGAAAGAAAGCGACGCAGTCCAGTCGAGTCACCCTTTCGCCCGGGCCGTTGTCCTTTCAAGTATCAATCGACACAGGCATGACACCCGATACTGGCTCTTCCTGTATCCAGATTCTCCTAGACTTCAAGTGTTCTTAAATCTTACTCACGAGAAACACACACGGCGGCAATGTTGCAGGCAACTTGGGGGATATGACTCGGAGCTTACATCACGCTACTAAGCTGGTACTCAGCGCCCTTCACTTTCACATGATGTACTTGACGTCCCTACGATGGCGTTTTCGTCAGCAGGTTCTCCCCGTGTTGTTCACCGGCTGCATGTGGGGCAGATTGACCCTGCGGTCAACTTGTCTCCCAAACTAGTAAGTGCCTGTTGAATCCCGACTCTAGATCAAGTTGAAGAGGGCACGAATCTTCGCTTCCCGTTCCAGTAGCTTGATATGGTGCGATTCCTGGATTATTTGCTAATTGCCTCGGCCGTGATAAACGTCTACAACCCGAGCAAGCGTGACTGGGCATGTAAAAGGGGCGTAGGGCGCCCCGTTTTGTTGTTGCACTCGACGACCACGACAACGCCAGTACTAGTAGCCTGGACCTAGATTGTGTCGCGGATAGCTGAGAACTGCGCGTTCATGGACAAAGTCAAGCGTTCGACATACCTCAAATGTCACCATCACTAATAGTGCCACAACCTTGGTGGCGGTGTTTGGCCCTTCTTGCGCAGGGACTTCCTCGTTCGTGAGGCATGTGGATTCCAATGTAGCTCGCAAGACACCGTGACATAGTTGAGGAGAATTGATGGGCGCTTCTCCACCCCAACTATTTTGTACTAGGTCGGTACCGTATTATTCCACAAAACTGGCTTTTACTTTTGAACCGTGCACGCCCTGGGGTCTTTATCAGCGGGCTTGCGCAAAGCCGTCGAGTGCTCCTTGCACGACGATATCGATAAGGAAGTTCAGCCTCTGCAGCACAGTTGAGGTCAGCGGATTACTGCATTCTTATGATGTTGATAAACCGCAAATCAAGGTCCATACAATACACCTAACCCACATCGCTAACAATCCATCAACCCAGTAGCCCGCCGCGCCCCTCGAACCACACAAAGAACAAGGGGTGAAAGCAAACCGGCAACCCGCATCCCAAACCCAACACCGTACCCCAAACCACCGAACAAAGGCCCACACAATCCATGCCTCAGGCCCAACCCCCAGCTGCGTTCCCCCACCCTATTACCCAAATTACCAGTCCCAGTTCCCAGCGAAGTAGCTCACCTTAAGTGGCGGCTAGCTCAACTAGCCGTAGGATTGCTTTGGAGCTATTGCCCCGCGGCTCCCGCATCCCGACTGTCCGGTGCAAGTGGGTGATCCCGTCGAAAATGGGAAGGTGGGTGGGCACCTAAGTCGGATCGTGCGATAGGGGAAACTTCGCTTTTTGTTAGAAACATCATCTTGTTTTTTTGCTTCATCTCGGGCGGCGTGGACGACGGAATAGGGGCAGATTGGGAGCTCGTGATGTATATGTTTGGAGGAGAGGTTTTGGGTTCGAGATTCAGTCATGGCATGTTTTTTTTGTGATTTTTGGACGGCTGGTTGGCCTGAGGTACTACTGCTGGGGGCAAACACACATGCCAACCCCTGACTGGACCAAACAAAGGCGTGGGCCTGGATGGAAGCAAGCCGGCAACCTGCAGATCTATGCCTCAGGCCCAAGTCCCCCCTGCGTCCCTCTGGGCTATCACCCAAAATGCCAAGGCATGTTTTCAGCGAAGTAGCTCAACTGTATTAGGAGTTCAACTGAGTCCCCGGTGAAAGCCTGCCGATGCTCGCGTACGTGCGCGACATCGGGAGGTTCGGGGGCTAGCTTCGCTTTTTTTTTACTCTTTAGTTCTTTTTTTACTCTTCTTCTCGCTGCATACTATGAATTGCATCAAGGAACTGAATGGAGTGCGTTGATATCCGGTGACACACGTCGTGGATGGGGGCTATTGCACGGGGGGAAGAGGGCATGGGTTCGAGATTCAGTCATGGCATCTTTTTTGGACTCTGAAGTGTGCTGCCTGGCTGCCTGAACTCTGCTCTATGCTGGAGCTCCGAGGCTGCTAGGACCTGAGGCTTAACCCTTCTGAACTCTGGAAAGGCGCCGAGGTGGGTTCTTCGACCTCCCGGCCGTTTGCAAAAAAAGGGGTTTGGATCCCAGATGGTTGAATGCAACCACCTGGCCTAAGCAGAGTCTGAGAGTCTGAAAGGACTTTGAGTACTTCTTTGCCACGAGTTGACAGGCTACCGGAATCCTGCCGAGCTGCCGCAATGGTCAAAACTCAAAACATGACAACGGTCAAAAACAAAAAACACACAACGAGGACGGGAATTGAGCCCGACGTGGGGGTCGAACCCACAACCTTGAGATGATCACGTGAAACCATGGAGATGGATCTCATAAGAGTCTCACGCTCTACCGATTGAGCTAGCCGGGCGAGTGTCCGGTGTTGATGATATCGAGAAGCGGTATTCCGCACTACAGGAGGAGCAACCCCGTTGCACAACGATCTAAACTCAGGGGAAGTCAACACTCCCCACACCCCAGATGATACGGAGATGCTTTCTTCATAAGAGTCTCACGCTCTACCGATTGAGCTAGCTGGGCGTGTGCCCTATTGTTGAGATGTGGTGGCTGCAAACCAAGTCATGTTCGTAGAGTTGCGATGCACAATTCGGAGTTCAATTTTGACCAGTGTTGCTCTGAAAGCTGAGCTACCCTTTTGCAGATATTGGGCACACAATCAGGCGCAGTGGGATAAAACTACCGCGTCCCTATGCCGAGATCTCATCATGGTTGTCGGAGCCTTTAGGGGAGGCAGCCCGGAGATGCATGTTTACACCGTTTGTCACGGCCGAAACTCGAACCGTGAACAGCCAAGGAGATCGCCGGCGAGCTACAAACGTTGACTAATACATGACTACTCGCAATTGTAGATTCCGCGGAGCTTGACACGCTGTCAAGTGACTACGCATCACTCCTGGATTAGGGTTGGGTGGCAGCCGGGTAAATACGTGTCGGGTTCAATCCTCCCTTGGTCTCAACGCGGGTCACAAACACCCGGCGAGTCGGCATGCTGCGTCGGGCGTACAACGTATGGCACAGGAGCCGTCCGTCACCTCGGCAAAAGGGAGAGAGGCTGGGGGAAGTCCCATAGGCTGGGTTCGGCCGCGTCAGCCCACTCGCTAATTAGATGAGTGGTTCCGACGACTTGGTTATACATCCGCGAAGCTTAATACGCCACGGATGTGGTGGGACTTACTTTATCTTTGCGCGAACTACCCAACTGAGATCCACGGGATGGCGCGTCCTGGGGCTGTGCATCATCAAATAGCTCACTCGATTTCCGTTTGCTGGTAGAGATGACAACTGGGTCAACGACTACGTCGCAGACGCGATGTGCGGGAGTTTGTGTTGAGGGCCCACATTGCACTCAATGCTGGCGCTCGGTGCAGTGCTCGGTGCAGTCGCTGAGTCATACTAGTAATGCCACGGCATCCGCGCAGCGTAAGCGCGCTCGACTACTGACGACGCCGAGGATGCCGGAGCGTAGCGGACCGGCTACAGATCTGCGACGGATGATCGCCAAGGCACCGGACAGGGCAGCCGTTGGGGGGCGGGGGGAGCGAGATCAGCTGGCGCGGCATTCTCCCCAGAGGCTCGGGAGCCCCTTGAACCTCCACCACTCAGCCGCCAGCCCCGTTCTATCCCCGGAGCCTGTAATTTTTGTGCATGAAAGGGATTTCCAGAAAACCCTGGCTGGTGGCAACGGCGCCTTGTTGCAGCTGGATTGTGCAAAATGCCCGGCTCAACAATACAACACTTGCATTCGACGACCCGTCTGTAATACGCGAGTGAATCAGCGACTTTTCGACGTTGATTGCGGTCTGCGAAAGGTCAAGGACTCTCTCCGCGAGCCCGGACCCCCGCCGTCGAATGACGTATGATAACTATCGGTGGCGCTCGCTTGGTGCTGCTGCCGAGATTGCCGAACTCGATTCCACGTCTCGATGGCATGGACTCCGGACACCACACAGCAATCGGCGCGTCAACAGACACGTTGTTACCTACAGCACGTTTTGCTTGCCTGAAGAGGGGATGGGATGGGAGCGGCGAAGCGCCGCAGAACAACGAAAACGGCAGCGAAGGAAGCGGGTTGAAACGCAACGGAGATCAGGGCTTTGCTCGGTGTCTGGAGTCGCTGCAGAGTAAGCGCTCTGCCCGAATCAGTCAACCTGTCGCCTGATGCACTGTTCGTGCGTTTAGAGTGCCACCAAAGAAAATCGACGGCCGTTTTCATCGCCGGTTGCTTGTCGCCGTCCACGGTGGTGGTGCGGTGACGCCCTGATTCGAGATGTCCAATTGCTTGGCACAAGGGTGGATGTCGAGCGTCATTGCGCAGCGTTCGCTTCGAAGCGAGAATCTTGACAGCTTCAATTCCCCACAAACCACCACAACCTCAGCTCTTGCGACGCCTTGTTGTTTTTGAGCGCCCCGGCTGAAGGCGGGATGGCAAGGCGGCAATCACACAGAAAGTACCGCAAGGTAGGTAAGCAGAAAGTAAAACAGCGTATCCTTCGTGCTGCCAGAATTCTGCGGCGGGGAGTTCGGTGATCGGGCCAGGCTAACGTTACCCCACTCTCGAGTCTTGGCTGCCCTGGCACTTGCGGCCCCGCTTGGTATTGTGCACAGGGATCAAGGCGTCGCAAATACATCATACCACGCGGGATGCCGATCATGGAGATTTCTAGGTCCAACCTCGCTGTCGACTCAGGCTTTTCCTCTTCTCGCAATATTGCGCATTATGCTGAGCATTATTATTGTCGCGACATAGCGCTCGCACGACCGAACACAACGCGAACACAAGCGGACACAGCTGGACGCACGACACGACACAACACACCAGCTGCCCCGCTGCCCGCGCACTGCACCCCGACCGCCTTTCCTGCCCGCCATCTGGCTCGCCCGCTTCTGTGCCCGCGCCCGCGAACCCGCCAAGCTCCAAAGAGCAACCTCTCCCAAGCTCCGTTCTCGATCCGCCAGTTCCTGCCGCTGCCCGCTGCTGCGTCCCGTGGCGTGTGCTCGACCCTGTGACCATTTGAGACAAGTCTCAACCCAAGGAATCGCGGGCCAGCCGGTTGGTCCCTTCGCCCCTTCGCCGCACGCGCGCACGTACCAAGTCAGAGAAACCAACGGACGGGGCCTGGGCATCGTCCCGCTTCCAGTCGCGGTCGCAGCCAGCAAGCTCGCAGCGTTGGCTCGCTCGAGCGACGGCACCCGCCGTGCACACTCAGCGCCGCTTGCCCCTCTGCTTGCAAGGAAGTTGCTGACCCTCTCCCACCTACCCACCCTGTCGCCCTGGCCGGCAGGGCACGCGGCACTGTGCGGCTTCCAAGTTCTCGTTGCAAGTTAGCGCACGCTGTCAGCCCTCATAGAAGGCCCTGCTTGTCCTGAAATACCGGGCGACGGACCAACGATAGAGATTCCCGATCTGCTTGCAAAAGGGATCGAGCATCGAAACTGGATCCTGCCCCCCTTCAAAAGCAAACAGCCTGTGCAACGCGACTCCCCGGCGGACCATTGTTGGATACACACACCTGGACCACGTATATCACACAAACGGATAATAACGAAGGTGCTATGATTCAGGTGCAGCAGGTACGTGCTCTTTTCCGTGTTGTATTATCCCTTGGCTTTGGTCCTTCGTCCCTTCTTTTTCTTTCTGCTGCTGTTCCTTCCCGAGACCTACGGGACCTGACCCCAACCCGCACCTGCCCTTGTCTGAGTGCCTCCACTTCACCTGCCCTGCCCGCCCTCCGAGTCCTCCACCTCGACGACGGACAAGTCGACAGCTCCATGTGCTATTTGTTTATCTGCCCACCTCTCCCCCACCAAAGCCGCCTCCGTCACCGCCGTGCCCTTGCTCCGGACTCCCGTTCGGACGTGACGGCCATCCTTTCGGACGGGCTCCGGTCGCAGCGGGGCAAGTGACCACTGGCGGGTGTCGAGGGTCGAGGTTGACTGGGGGCTCCTTCCCCTCCACCATGCCTGCCCACCATGGCACATCATCTCAACCATCGACTCGCCGCTCCACATGGCAGGCGCCCGCACTCATGGGTGCCCTCAACTGCACCCATCGGCGCCCTGGACCTCATTTCGCGCCAGCAGAATCTGGTGTCCGGCCCGACGCTGCAGCCCCTCTCGGCCTTTACCATTGCGACGGGCCTGCTCGATGCGCCTGATGCCATTCCCTTTATGCCTGGCTGCTGTGTGTTCTCCGCCCTTTCTTGTTGCTTATTGTTTATTGTTCCCTCTCTTCCTATTCTCCATGTAGCCAGCATTCTGGTCCTTGTTCTGGTGCTCCGCTAGCTCGCTGCGGCACCACCGCCCCTCATGCCGCCTTCGCATCATTCGGTCTGGTTTATGTTGTCTAACAGGAGCGCAATGCCCCCCGCAGGTTCTGAACACGACCGCCTTCGCCCACAGCCATATTACGAGTCCATACACGGATCCGTGTATTACACGCCGAGAACCCCTACCGGTCAGCACGCTAGCCCACCCGCTTCTCCATCCTTCCCGGCGCCGTTGATCCAACCCCGCCAACGACGGCCCCACTCGATTCATATCGTCTCGTACCCTGCCGGCTTCATACCGCACGACTTGCGCCCCAGTCCGCGATCGCCGAGGTCAGCATCACCAGACAAGAAGAAGCTGGAAGAAAACAAGAAGGACAAGAAGAAGAAGAGCAGAAGGGAAAGCAAGGAGGAGAAGCGCCAGAGGAAGGCCGAGGAGAAGGCGAAGCGCGAGAAGAGCGAGAAGAGGAGGTCTATCCGTTCGCTCCCACCAGGAAGCGACCGAGTGAGTAGAGTGCTTGGGAAGATACTGGCCGTTTTCTCAATTACGCCCAAAGCTTCACCGCCGGCCCCCGTTGCCCCTACCCCTGTGCCACCGAAAGCCCGGATTCGACCTCGACCCTCGAGTTTTGCCGGCTTCGCCCGCCGCTTATCCCGCGTGGAACCAACGCAGCCGACTGTTGTTGAAGAACCGACAGAGGCCAACGTCGAAACCCCAATTCTGCGGTCTGTTGTCCAGCCTCCCATCGAGCTCCTCGAGCGTCGCCCCGAAGCACACGTCGAGCAGCTACCTGACCAACCCTCTGAACAACAACCTGTACCGCAGCTTGAAGTGACCCAACCCACCCCTGAGGAGCAATCCGAGCAGCAGTCCAACATGGCTACCGCAGCTGCCCCGCGGCCCCTGGTCACCAGGTCTAGCAGTTCTGCCAACAGGAATAGCATGATGTCATTACGATCGGCCAACTTGAAGCACATTGTGAGCTCTTCAGTGACGGAGGTGGCCAGGCCTGTGGCCACGGGGAGCGGGTTGACATGCTCCATCATTTTGGCGGAGCCGAATGTCTTCCTCTCCGGACTCGACCACGACCAAAATACCAGGCAGGGTGGAGGTCCAACCCCCAGCGCCTTGTTACGTGGGAAGCTGCAGCTGAATGTGTCAAAAAGCGCCAAGATCAAGTCAGTGACGCTCAAGTTGGTCGGCAAGGCGAGAACCGAATGGCCCGAAGGCATCCCACCCCTGAAGGTCGACATGTACGAAGAATTAACGCTGCGGACACAATCGCTTGTGTTCTTCCATGCCGTGCAGGAAATGATGTGGGAGACGGAGTATGGGAACCAGTGCAACTACACGCTGAAGAAGCTTCCGACCCAGCAAAACAGTCTTCGACATTCGCTCTATTCGAACAACTCCAACACATCTCTCCACCTCCAAGCTAAGAACCGACACTCAACAAGTCTCACAGCCAAGGAGCTCAAGCGTCTTTCCCTCCAATCGGTAAATTCTCGAAGCTTTGGCAAGGGGGAGAGTCCCCTCGCGAACCAGGTTCAGGCCAAGGGGTACAAAGTATTCCCACCTGGGACGTACGAGTACGCGTTCGAGCTCCCCATCGACCACTCCCAGCTGGAGACCACCAAGTTGCAGTACGGTTCGGTAAAATGGGAGCTTGAAACCACTGTGGAGCGTGCCGGAGCGTTCAAGCCTAACCTCCACGGGACCAAGGAGGTTTCGATCGTTCGCCTGCCGGACCAGATGTCTCTGGAGATGTCCGAACCGATCTCTATCAGTCGACAGTGGGAGGATCAACTTCATTACGACATCATGATCTCGGGGAAGAGCTTTCCCATCGGAACAAAGATTCCCATTGCATTCAAGCTCACGCCGCTGGCCAAAGTCCAAGTCCACAAACTCAAGGTGTATGTTACGGAGAGCATCGAGTACTGGACCAACGACAGACGCGTGACTCGGAAGGATCCCGGGCGCAAGATCCTGCTCTTGGAGAAGACGGCCGGTAAACCCCTTGACAAACAGTTCAACGCCAGCGAAATTCGCGTTATTTCAGGTGGAGAACTACGACCGGAGCAGCGAGCAGAGGCCAGACGGTCTGCCACTGCGCGCAGGGCAGTCGAGGCGGCGAGAGCGAATGCTGTCCCAGACCCTCTGCCAGATGTCAGCGAAAACCTGCTGGGCGATCTTGATCTCGGGTTAGAAACGTTTTGGGGAAGCACAGAGATCGAGATGAACGTCCAGATCCCCACCTGCGAAACGATGGCACGCGAGAAGACGCTTCGACTTCACCCCGACTGCAGCTGGAAGAATGTCAACGTTTACCACTGGATAAAGGTTAGTTCCTGCCGTGTTTGCCTCACAACTCATCATGCTGACTCAAAGCAGATCGTCATGCGCATCTCTCGACTTGATCCGGATGATCCAGCGGGAAAGCGGCGCCGTCATTTTGAGATCAGCATTGACAGCCCGTTCACTGTCCTGAACTGTCGTGCGACGCAAGCAAACACGTCGTTGCCGCAATACTGCCGTGGCGGCAGCGCCCCTGAGCAGCGGCAACAGACAACATGTGGCTGCCCTGACGCCCGCTCCGTTGATAGGAGCCCTTCCAGCTCTACAGCGCAACTAGCGCTCGTTGAACAAGATGCAGTGAGTATTGGCAGCACACAAGAAGGGCTCGACTCGGTTGCTTCCTCGGCGCTTCCGAACCGCCCGCGGGCTGCGCACCTCCAAGCAGGATCAAGACTCAGCAATCCCCTGCCCCTTCCGTTCCAGGTGGACAACAGGGGCCTCTCTCCATCCTTTGACCGCGACCGGCCGATCCACCTTCTGCGTCATCCATCGTTCAACCCACCGGCGTTTGATGCCGATGACCCGCCGCCGCCGCTCCCAGCCGACATTTTGACACCGCCGCCAAACTACGACGCGATTGTCGGCACCCCGAGCGTCGATGGCCTCGCAGATTACTTTGCGCGGCTTGCTGTTTATGAAGGACCGGGCAGCATGCGGTCAAGGCAAGGCTCAAGAGTCGCCGCTCACGACGACGATCTTGACCCGCTGAGTTCGGGCACGGAAATGCCCAGCGGGGGAAGCCTCACAACCCCGGAGAATGACCCGTTCGCAAGTGTGGGTCTCCCAGGAGATGCTGCTGCCGATGACTACTCCTCGGACAGTGGAGAAGAGGACCCGGCCAGACCGCACCGACGTGGGCGAGTCAACGTGGCAAACCCCAGGACACCGGGCGGGCGGCTTGTGCCCAGCAGGAGTTTGGAGATTGAGCGTCCTGTGGTGAGGTTAGACATGACTGGCGTTGTGCGAAGGGGCGAATGATGTGCATGGTTTTGGTAAATGCCCCAGGAGGTGGGGGACTGGTTTGGTTGGGCAGAGGCGTTTGTGCTTTTTGACTCTGTAGGGATGGATTTTTATCTCTAGCGGCTGCCGACGGGCTGCCCGGCGTTGTTGGGCACTGGGTCTGAGCATATAAAAATGCGGCCGGGATGGAACCGACACGGACGGAATGGCATGGTGCATCATATGACGGAGCATGACTGATGGGAGCATGAATGATGGAATCACGGCTTCATGTTTATAGTCTATCTTCATTGCATGGCGTTTTGGGAACTCGATGAGGGAACCAGAATGATACCAACTCCTATTCTCTTGGGCATGTGTGCTGTTGTTTGTCTTTGCTGTCCATTTAAGTTTTACTCTGCGGAGGCTCTGGCTGTGATATGATACGGGGGTGGTGTGGTTCAAGAGAGAAATTGCCTGGGGGAGACAGCCCTTGTTTCCTTAGACCGCGAGGTATCCCAAAAAAAGCAAGGCCTCTAACACGGACGCTTTGCCCTTATTCCAGTCCATGGGGTAGGCAAAAAAAAAGCAATAGATACCCCGACGTGGGCCTGATTTGAACAGACGCTCCCGAAGGAACAAGATTTCTAGTCTTGCGCATTAGACCACTCTGCCACCACGCCTTTTGTGATGTTGTGGATGAAGAATTGGTGGGGGGAATGTGGCTTTTGTGGATTTGGTTGTGTGGGTCGGGTTGTGTGGGTTTGGTTGTGTGGGGATTAATAAGGAGTTGATGGGAGGTTGATATAGTCGATTAAGCAAGACGGTTTTCGCTTACGAGCAAAAGAGTAGCCTAACGGCATAAATAGGTGCACTGATAATCTCCTCTTGAAGGCTCGAGGTTCGAACCTTGGTGTAGTACAGACTGATAACGAAGTAATGTGGGTGCACCGTCACCTCCCTCTTGAAGGCTCGAGGCTTGAACCTTGGTGTAGAAAATAGATTAGGAGTAGCTTTTTTTTTTTGCGTATTGTGGGTGCACCGTTACCTCCCTTTTAAAGGCTTGAGGCTCGAACCTTGGTGTAAAAATATATTAGAAGTAGCTTTTTTTTTACGTGTCGTGGGTTGAGAATGTAAATGCGGATTAGGAGAATATCTGGTAAATACCTATAAATATAGGTGGATATAAGTGTAAGTAAAGGCGGAGGTAAATAAACGCAGGTAAACGGACACAGGTAAACAGATCCAGGGGGTCAGGGTAAATAAACGTAAAGGTGGGGAGAAAAAGAGAAAAAGGGAGTAAAAAGTTAAAATACTTTCTAAAGTTAATCTGCTCTCCCAGCGCTAATTAGGTGTACATTGGCGCACTAGATAAATTTATTACAATGGACAGGGTTTAGGAGTTGCTGATTACATTTGTGTAAGGAAGATTCTACCTGTTGCTCAACTCGCGCTTCGTACCTCCATGCACACATCAGTCCTTTTCCACCCCACACCCCTTCAATAACTCCTTAATAAGCTTTTTATCCCCTACCAACTGTGACGACCTGCGGAATACCCTTGTCGGTCGGGCCGGATCGATGTGGGCCCGCATGCGCCACCGTGCAAAGACAGTAGGGCACTGTGCTCGCACAGTAGCCCCTGTCGGCTTGGCACCCCCTGAGAGCA
>MU865995.1:0-137037 GCA_033296975.1 Podospora aff. communis PSN243 | reverse complement strand
GTGGTAAGACTGGCCATAATGTACGAACTTGCCAGGAAGTTGAGGAAACGTCAGATGAAGAGGGTTCAATTGAGTGGAAGTAGTTAGATTGCGTTATGGTGGTGCAAGTGAGATGTAGAGTTGCGACGTCGCGAAAAGTGCGCGGCTCGATGATAAACCACGTTATCTGTATTTAACGTATACATATTAGATTTATTATAATTGTTACGTTAAGTATTATAAACCCGTTAAGCCTTAAAAAATCCATAGTTAACTGTAGGTGCCTATAAACTTTACGAAAAACTATAGGTGACTTATAAAATCTATGGGCATTTTGGTTTTTACTTATAAAAACTATAGGTACTTATGGTGACCTATGGGTGGTTATTTCCCGGCCTTACCCAAGGCTGGTCTTGGTCGTCCAAGGCATCCAAGTGAGCTTCGTTGTCGAGAAGCAGCACGATGTGTACTTGCTTCGAGAGCTGTCGTAGCTCTGGCAGCTTGCTCAGCGGGAGCGGCATCGCAAACAAGATCTGGAAGCCGATCAGCTTATGGCTCGATCCAAACTCGACATCACTGACCTCATCGATCTCAATCCAGCCATCAAACGCTAAAAGTCCGCGAACTTCAGCGACGGTGGACGCAGCGACTTTCCAGGGTCTGCCTCCGACCATCAAGCGGGTGGCCTGGCGGCTCTTGCGACGATTACTAGTTAGCTGTTGCACCATGGCGCGAGTGTGGAAAGGCCTAGAAATGTAATACCTTCAAGGTCTTGACGTGTGGGCGAAATGAGAGGCCCTTCGCCGCCACGTCTGCCAGCATCGCAGACGCATTTCGCTCGAGAATGGGCCGGCTGAGGATTAAAGATGACGAGGGCAACTCGAGGGCCTTCTTCCCCAAGAGTTCAACTTCGCAGAAGTCGGCCATGTTTGTGTTTGTGAAGCATCTTCGCGATTCGGCGTGACGGGTGCTGGGCTGGACTGGGTTTGGGCGGTGATCAAACGACGGCAGGAAACCATTTGGGGACAGGCTGCGCCGAGAGAGACCCAAGCGGGCCCAGGTCAGCAGATGTCGTCAGCATGAAGCGGGGAAGCGACGTGTTGAAAAGGGTAGGTGGAAGGCACCCGAGGGCCTGCCGCGCCTGGAATGGGGGGTTGGAACGCGGCGGGAGTGGAACCTGGAAGTCTGAAGAATGAGGAGAAGGAAATAGAAAATAATAGGCCCTTGCGACCGCCGGGTCGGATCAGATGCAAGAGCGACAGGTTTACAAGACGACGGATCTGTGACACAGTCACCGGACACCACAAACTATTTCGGCACACCGCCCTTTTCCCTGGCACCCGAGCCTCAGCGGTTGCACGCTCGGGCACTTTGCGCTTCCCTTAAGAGTCCGAACTCCTTGACGGGAATGACGATAAGAAAAACAATGCAGGTTCAACTCGACACCGCAAAACTTCCCCCACGAAGCGCCGGGGGCCGCTTGTTTCGCATTGGTCACTGGACGGAATGAGACCTCAAAACGGGCACAACCGAAAGCCATCGCAATGTTTGCAAGTCAAGCCTCTTATCCCGGAGCATACATCAATGAGTTTAGTATGGAGGAGCTGTACATAAACTCGACTGACCTTCAGAACGAGTTGGTTGCGCGATTCTCGGCCGCAGTTCGGATTCCCACAGAGGATGTCAACCAAATAGGCCATGTCAACAAAGATGCAATGTAAGACATGACGGCAAAGTTCGGCGCCAGTCTTGCAACATCGTTCCAGATGCCTACCTCAGTCACACTAGGTGCCGAAGAAATACTTCTTGAGCCGGCACCAGTCACTCCAACATACCTCCAACCCAACAGTTCTTACCGGATGTTTTCGGGGACATCTCGTAGGGTGTACGGGTACAAGATGGTTGTGGCACCGTGCGTGATGACTGCCAAGACGGACACGAAGTTTTATTAGGATTTGCCCAAGTAAAAGCCAATTCTGTAAAATAATACGGTATTGAGCTCTCATGCTGCCACCTCTCAGCTTTCTAGACCCCAAACAAATATGGCCGAGGAAGATCGCCTCTCACATTTTTGCCCCTTCACTGTCCTTTCCAGTTTTAACTCTGTCAATTCCCACCCCTCCTCAAAGCCGGCACAACCCCAACCTCAAACTCCACCTTACCTCCCTCCTCCTGGACACACGTCCTCGAGAACCCATCCCTCTCCACACACATAGTCCCAACCTCAAACTCATTCCAACCCTCTGCGTAAATCGGGATCCTGCTCCGTTGTCAGCATTGTCATACGGCCCTTCCCTCAACCCCTTATCCGTCCAACCCCTACACCCCTTTCCACCCCCTGAACAGGGTAAACAAAAGTTGACTAACCTCGGCTGCCACGCATCCCCCTCGCAAACCCACCTCCCCTCAACCGTCAAAAAGTTCAGCGTAGCATCGTACTGAAACCTGACTGTCGCCTCGACTTCGTTCTCCTCAACGTCGCACGGATACCACACATACGGGTCACTTCCCACCCCGTTTGGCGTGAGGGCGATGCTCGTGGCGTTGCACTTTGCACTGATTCCCAGCGCGGGGGTTGTCACGCTGAACGAGACGGTGGTCGTTTCCTGCTGAAAGGGAGAGCCGCGGTTGATGTAGGCGTTGGTGATGGTCACTGTTTTGAGCGCAAGGGATCGGTCTAAACACGTCGGAGCGGGAAGCGCTTGCGGAAGGGCGGAGGCAAGGGGGAGAAGAAGAAGTAGCGGGAGCATTGTGAGTGTTGTGAGACCAAAGACAGCTTCAATAGTGAGAGATGTTGAGACACTGCAAATGTTGCGAAACAATATGCCGAGTGATGTTATCGGTGTGCCGCGGGCGATATCTCGCTGGATATATGCGAACCCGCTAATTGCCAAGATGGCTGCCGAGCCGATACAGGACACTATGCGAGGCCCATGGCGGATATTAGGTCAATAGTCTAGTCGGATATTTCTTCGGGTAATCGTCACAGTGCACCCCAAGAGTCTTGGGCACCCATTGAACTTGCGAGGGAACAAGGTTGTTGATTCAACTCCAGCTTCGAACACCGTGTCATATTAGTACTACTGGTGTTAACATGAAATAATAAAGATGTTGTCGAGAGATGCAGTTCCAACTCCCCCTCACGCATTGATCATGGCCATGTAATCCACGCTGGGAGGACCCATCATCAACGAGACGTCAGTGCCGGGCCGACCGCTCTGGTGCCACAACCTCGTCAGCTTCTCCGCCGTCGACCTGGTGATGGTCAATCGCGGCACCATGTTTGGCCTCAGTATCGCCGTCATGACCTGGGCCCACTGCCATGGCTGCGATATGTCACCAGGCTGGCTGTTGAAGTATTCCCAGCCCATGATGCCGCCAATCTCACCGTACTTGGCGCGCAGGTCGTTGATAGTCTGGTTGAGCCGACTGTGCGCTACAAAGCCACCGCCATTCTTTGGCGTGGTGACCTGCCCTGCGAGGACCTTGGTCGGGTCCCAGTTATGACTGATGATGCGGTCGAATCCGGCGGTGCTCGAAAGGTCGCCCCACCCATTGTAAAACTGGGCGTTGTAGAAGGCAATATCCTGGCCAGCGTCCTGCTCGAGATACTTGTAGTTGAAGCCGCTGAGATTGCCGCCGTTGGCGAGGGCCGTTGACACGGGGGCGAGGGTGATGATAAACTCGGGGCCGAAGTCGGCGCGCAGCCGGCGGACAAGACGCGTGATGCCGTTCTGGCTCATGGGCTGCTCAACGTCGATGTCCATGCCCTCGAGCCCGTACTGGATGATGGCGTCTCGCAGCTGGGCGTAGTAGTGCTCAAAGGCCTCCGTCTTGCCGTCGAGCGTGTCCCAGTCGAAGGATCCAGCGGCGGCGCCGCCAACCATGCCCATGACCTTGACGCCGGCCGCCTTCATCAGCTTGGTCTCCTCCCACATGGTGCTGAAGAGGGGAAAGTGGGGAGGGTAGTCGTTGAGGGTGAGGTTGCTCCCTCGGTTGATGTGGAACGAGCAGACGAGCAGGTGTGTGAGGGCGATGTGCTTTTCCGTGATCAGGGGCAGCATGGAGATGGGCCGTCCAAGGGCATCGTGTGTTGTCTGGTAGTAGAGTACGAGGCGTGGCAGGAGATGGGCGTCGTTGGGCGTGGCGGGCACTGCCGGCACTGCCGAAACGAACGAAGCGAGAAGCCCGAGGGCTTCGAGAAGGGTGAACTTCATGATTATGTGATTATACCGTGATGAATGTTTTCGGATGGTCTGCGGTGTTCTGGGGAGCCGTGTCAGACAGTGAGCGGAGACGTGAGAGATTGGTGAAATTGGTGTCGGGGACGCCAAAGTCGATGGAAATCGTCAACACTCTTTCGACGAGGCCCTTCCCGTTTTCGACATGATGATCAGGAGGTGCGAACAGATCTAAATAAGTAGTGGGAAAAAGATGTCAGTGACGGCCGGGCACCCATGGCTTCGTGTGCCACCAAAGTCTAAAACACATCAACATCGTTTCTCAGCAGGAGCGTTTCGAGCGTGCTCCCTCGCAGCTGACATGATGCCTCAGCTGCCGTGCATCGTGGTGCTGCCCGGCACTGATGGTCTCAGTGGTCACGAAGATGTTACAAATTGCACTGATAGCAGTTTGGGAAGTTTGGGAGCTTCATATCGCGAGACGGCGTTGATGGAGACGTTATCGTTCTTATCACGCAGTGATGAATGCGAAATAAAAGCAGCAGGTCGTCGTGTCGGGACAGCCATTTTCGGTGCTGCAGTCGGAAATAGCAACTTTGGGTTGTAACTCGTCGAAATGCAAATTACAATGCAGCAGCACCCCAAAACTGAGGAAGGCGACTTATTTGGCCCTGGGCTGACGGCGTGTGGGCTTGGTGGTGGTCATTCGGGCAGGTCAAGCCGACCCTTGCCAAGGCGCTTCGCCCGATTTGGGCAGGAGTCAAGATGCCGTGCACCCACCCAACTCCCATCAACGTAGAAGCTGCTGTGCTACTCGCCTTCCCGTACAAGATCCAGATAGGGCACTGGATATTAATTGCCGATTCGCTGGAAGGGTCGTGGAAGGGTGTCATCCAGCCAGGGTTAGGGTCCGTCAACCTGGACCCCTGAACGTCGAGGGCCGCGGTACTGATGCACAGACAGCCAGGCAGTCCGATTCTTGTGTTTGGGTCAAGTATTCGTATCGTAGAGAGCGATAATGAACTATGCCTGGTGGCAAAGGCTTGTTGAAAGGGGTAAATAGGAACACGAACCAACCCGCTCAGCCATGAGCCATGGCTTCGAACGACTCCGACTGGAGTCTTCCAGGCGACACTCAAGGCTTCCGCCCCCAGACAACCTTTTGCTTGTAATACGGGTGCAGCTTACCCGACCGCGTCTCCCTCTTGACGGCAGAAATGTACGCTAGAATCTGCTCCCTCGACCAGCCCAGCGTGCTCGTCATGAACAGCACATAGCCTTCAGGGTCGCCCTCCAGCACCAGCTGCGAATACAGCCCCACCTCCTTGAGCTTCGGGTTCTTGGGCCAGCCGCCGATGGGCATCTTGATGTTGTGCTCTTGAATGTCGACGAACCCGGCCGCCTCCATCGCCTTCCTCTGTGTCTCGTCCTGCACGACTGTGAACGACCGGCCGGCTTTGTTGCCGCCGTCGATGAAAATCTTGCCCCATTGGCCCACTGAGTTGTCAGCGTCTGCCTTCGTCAGGGGTCGTAGAACCTACAGGCTGTCTGGTCGGTCACCGTCCCATCGTCGCTTTCGATGATGGCTGACATCTCGTACGTCTCGAGCCAGCCGCCGGGCTTGATGGAGTCGAAAGCCCTCTTCAAGAAGACATTCCAGTCCGTCGGGGTGCCGAGCAGCCAGCGCGTGTGCACATAGTCGAAGTGATTATCGGGGAAGGTCCAGTCTTGGTTGTAGTCGTCGATTTCACTGGCTTGTCAGCCCGAGTCAAGCTTCCGTGTGCCGGCCGACTTACAACTTAAGATTCGGTGGGACAAAGCTTGGCTGGATCGGGGAGAGATCAGTACCGACAACCTTGGCGTCAGGGAACTCGACGGCGAAGTCGCTGCGAGGTCAGCTACCGGTGGTGAAGGCGCCCCGGGTGACATACATTGCCCATATTCCGGTGCCGGTGCCCAAGTCCAGCGCATTCTTCACCTTGTCCTTCTCCAGTGGTGCCAAAAACAGCTTTCCGTCCAGCGCGAGTGTGCAGGCATGATGGCTGAAGGTCAGCAAGGAGGCCACCACCGCCGGGCAGAGCGCTACTCACTTGATGTCTAGCGACTCGTTTTGCCGTTCGTCATTCGCCCCCCAATACTGCGATTCACCCCGTTCAGCGTGATATGTGCGGCCGTGAAGCGTCCTGTAGGCGTAGATGCTCGATGTCAAAGACGCTGTCGAAGACTCGGCATCAGACGACTCGTATCCGGACTGTCGCACGTCAGTATTCAGCGATGGGATGCGGGAACAGACTGGCTCACCGCAGTGTCCTGCACTGTCCAGTGCTCGGCTGGAAGAATGCCTGAATTGCCTGCCATGTTGAGATGGGCCCTGTTGCGCGTGTATTGCAAATGGGACACCAAAGAGTCTAGAAACTGCTGCTGTGGTGGAACATGAAGCCAAGCGCACGGCAAACCTCCCACAGTTGGCGAGGGGAACCCCAAATATCTGCAGACCCTACCCGCAGAGACCCGTATTCGCTCGCAACGCTTAAAGCGGCATCCTGCATCTGTCGAGCGAGCGGGACGACGCGGGCCCCGCCGTGGCATGCCAACCGGAACCTGTCCGCTCGGCTTAGCGGCTTGGACTTGCAGTGATTCGTCGTTCATTTAACCGCATTTGGGGAGCTAACGGGGTCTGGGTTGGCCCCGAAACCCCCACCGGGCACCATTGCGATGTTGGTCAATGTTTGCGCAAACTTCATTTGGTCGCCTCTACGCCGTCTTCAAAAGGCAAACAGAGCTAGCTTCGAGGTGACAAAGTAGACCCAGTACAGCACAAACACGTCAGGTCGACTTCCATCCGGCATGTCGCCGCCGGCCGCAGTGTGAAGGGCCCAGTTCGAGTTGAACACCATCCCCACGGCTGCCAGAAAAAGAGCCCCCCAGATTCCGAACTTGACCCTGTTCTTTGCGTCCTTGCGAAGCTCCTCGAGGTTGCCGGATCGGTCTCCAAACGTAAACTCACAAACGGGGATGAGAAGTGAAAGCGCAAGGAGGAAACCGCCCATACCAAGGATGACATTCACAAAAATCGACGAGTTCCTGGCGTCAATAGCAATCTGGCCACCAGCGGCCTCAACACCCGCCATCGTCAAGTATATCCCGACTGGAATCAGGGAGAGCGGAATGAGGTGGATGATATACATGATGACCATTGCACCCGGCTCAAGGTCTTTAGTTTTTGTATGAGCATCATCGGTGCCCGGGGCCTCGGCTGCGGCATCGTTGGCCGTCTCGGGAGGGTCGGCACTATATGGCGGCGGAGGGTCCGACGGCGCCTGGCTCGAGCCCGGAACGGCAACGTGTGGAGAGGCGGGAGGCTGACTTTCGGGAGGCGCACCCGTGGGGTGTTCGGCCGCTTTCGTCTGCAGAGGAATGGAGGTCGCCTTGTTTGCATCAACGTCCTCGCACTCCACTCTGCCCTCTTGTGCCACCTCCGCCGCGGCAACCGCCGCGTCTGGGTCCAGATATTCGCCGCGCGCTGTGCCATTGGGAGACGGATTGTCGCAGTTGCCCGGACAAGAGGGATTGGGCTTGGTTGTGAGCGTGATCCAGTTGAAGAAGGCGATGAATGTTCGCGCAACGCTGATTAGGATCAGTCCGTCCTGCCTGGGATTGAAGGAGCTGCACCGAATGCTGTTCCAAATGCCCAGAGCCGTGCAGAGGAGGAACTGCGTCGTCACTAGCCATTTCGCGAGACGGGGATAGCGGATCTCGCGGTGGTGGAAGAAGAAGAGCGGTGGTTGGCCGTGGTGGATGCGCAGCGCGATGTAGAACGCAGCCAAATCGCCCGCGAAACCAGGCCATCCGTAGGGGATGGCATAGCACTGCATCGCGCGGGGGTAGAGTAATTCGGCGGCATGTTGCCGTTGCAGGATTGCCGGGATGAAAGATGGTGGCATATTTGCCGCGGTCAGATTGAAGGCCTAGTAATTGATGGTCGGTCGCTGGCAGCTGCAGCAATGAAGTCGTGGTTTTGTAGATGCGGCCTGGAAATGTCCCGTCTTATGTTGTTGTGCGCTCTCCAAGGCAGAAGCAGGCGCAGTGGCCATGCGCCGACCTGGCGCGAAGGTGATCACCCACCCCTCATTGGACAAAGGTGACCAATGGCGTCAACCCAAATTGGCTTTTGTGAAAGGCATCGTCATTGTCGACGAAGGAACGCGCTGCTCATGAAGAAGGCGCAACCTAACTGAGCCCGCGATGTTGGCGTCCGAGTTGGGCGTTGACGGGTCCCGTTGTTGGGCGCCAAGAGTGTTCAAAAAGTTCAAGTCTGGAGAGGCAAAAAGGACGAAAGGCGGTGCCTTGAGAGCTCGGGAACGGGGAATCGAACCCCGGGCTGCTGAGTGCTCAACCATGAGAGTCAGCGATGTTAGCCACTACACCATACCCGATTGTTTGCAATGATGAAGACTCTGCTCTCTTGAGTTTACAAAGTCTCGAGTCATTTGCGCTTGGCGTTGGGCGTCGATTGTGACATGGAGCTCGGATTCGACCCGCTGTCGGAGAGTGGTTAGTCCGCCGTCCTCTTTCGGATTCGGTCCGGGTTCAGCTGGTGGCAGTCACGTGAGGCGGCATCAGCAGGCGGATGCAGCCGAAATTCCCCACACGGCATCACAGCGCACTGCTCCCGGACCGAATGGGCCTCAAAAACATCCGAGGACTCAGCTCTTCGAGCGTCAACCTGACGGCACCGCCCGTCAAATCGCCATGCACGCCGAGCGCAGCAGAATAAACGACCGAGCTGAGTATCACATACAAAATGGCGTTCCCATCCCGCTCAGCCGGCGTTCTGGATCTCTTGGCCAGATCTTTGAGCCATCGTACGGTGGGGCATTCCAACAGCCAGCCGTTGTCAGCTCACCATCAGACCACTCCCCTGCCCGTTTTCGGTATCGGCAGTCAACATCCGGCCAACATCGCAAACGGCCAAGGACTTGAAAAGGGGACATTTTCTGCAATCCTCTGGAGGTAGAAGCCCATCATCCAAACAACAGGTATGAATGCTGCGTCGAAATCGTTCTCTCCCCGCTGCGCAACCGCAATACGGGGACTCGCTTTGGCTTCACACATACCCAGAAGCCGACTAACACCACGTCAAATATCAGCTTTCACCATAACCCGAGGATACGCCGCCGGAAACACCATGAAGGCCCTCATCTACAAGCAGATCGGCCAGGTCGAGGTCCAAGAGCGACCCATCCCCAAACTCCAGTCCCCCAGCGACGCCATCGTCAAGCTCACCAAGACCACCATCTGCGGAACTGACCTGCACATCCGCAAGGGTGATGTAGCCACCTGCACGCCGGGTCGCGTTCTCGGTCACGAGGGCGTCGGCATCATTGACGAGGTCGGCGACTCCGTCTCGCGCTTCAAGAAGGGCGACCCCGTGCTGATCTCGTGCATCTCGTCATGCGCCACCTGCGAGTACTGCCGGCGCGGCATGTCTTCTCACTGCACGACCGGTGGATGGGTGCTAGGCAACGAAATCGACGGGACCCAGGCCGAGTACGTGCGCATCCCGCATGCGGACTGCAGTCTGTATGGCATCCCCAAGGGGGTTGATGAGGGTGCGCTGGTCACGCTGAGCGACATCTTTCCCACGGGTCTGGAGTGCGGTGTTCTCAATGGAAAGGTGCAGCCGGGGTCGACGGTTGCGATCATCGGCGCTGGACCGGTTGGGCTGGCGGCGTTGATCACGGCGCAATTCTACTCGCCTTCGATGGTCATCATGTTGGATACGGATCCAAGTCGGCTGAAGGTCTCAGCGGACATGGGCGCGCATGCTACCATCGACAGCGGGAAGTTGGACGCTGCTGCTGTGATTAAGAAGGTGCTGGAGCTTACCGACGGGAAGGGATGCGACACCATCATTGAGGCGGTTGGCATCCCGGCGACGTTCGAGCTCGGTCAGAGGTTACTTGCTCCTGGGGGCGTTCTCGCCAACGTTGGTGTCCACGGTACGAAGGTCAACTTGTTCTTGGATGAGCTCTGGGCCAAGAACATCAGTAGGTGTACCTCTCTCCCTTTATGAGGGACGTCGGATCGCTAACAACCTAGGCATCACAACCCGTCTCGTTGACGCAGTTACGACACCGATGCTGTTGAAGATGGTTGAAGCAAAGAAGCTGCAACCTGACCAGCTGATCACACATAGTGAGAATCCCTTGCCCTCAGGCCACAGCAACAACTGACACTGTCCAGAATTCAAGTTCAGCGAAATAGAAAAGGCATACGAGATCTTTGGTGCCGCACAACAACACGGAGCGTTGAAGGTGTTGGTTGAAATGTAAAATCATTAGGTTGTACTATTGAATATCACGAGATGAAACCTATATCACGGCAGCCGATTGGCCAGCTCGGGCATTTGCCTCATCTCAGCCGTTGCCTCAACCCTCATGGCTGCACACCACTCGCATTCGGCCCGACCAATTCACAACGTGGGGGTGATATCCAAAGACCCTGAGGATGCAGACCCACCCTGGTGATGACGGCAGGCCGTTCATCTTGCGCGGCACCCAAGATGACTGCATGGTGAAGATCCTGCGAATGGGTTGGGTTCGGACGCGCTACCCCCGGACTTGCAGTGGTGTGTCGGGTGTGTTCCAGACGATAAATGTTCCGCATCTGGACCCCGCAGCCGCTTGCAGGTGCCGTCAACATCACCAACCATGGCCTCAGCAGTTATCAATACGCTCAAGCAGCGCTTGGCAGAAAACGCCTCCCTGCGTCCCATTCTGACCTCGCTCAACGGCGACAACTCGTGGCTGATTTCCATCCCGCGCCCAACAGCGGAGCGCAGAGGCAAAGCGTACTTTCACATCGTATCAGACGCGTGGCTGACTCCCGACACCGTCCTCTTCCGCGCCTGGGTTCTCAAGCTTGGCCGCCAAGCCGACGCCGCCATCGCGGACGGGCCGGCGGTCGAGAACCTGATCCAAGAGATCGAGGGTGCCGCCGCTGCTGCATGCAACGCCATATCCGCGCCTGCGGACGACGGCGACATCGCTCCATCCCAGACATCTATCGATGCCATCTTCCAGAACTTCCACTACGCGGACCACCTGGACGAGCGGACCCTGCGCACATTTGGTCCCGACGTCCCGGTCTTTGCAACGCCGGAAGCAGCCGCGATTATCCGGCCGTGGAATCACTTCTGCCATGTCGCGCAGACGCGCGACCTCGACCCGGCGTGCCCAGGAACGTGGCGCGATCTGCGTCCTGAGGGAGGTGCGCTACTACCGACCTGGCTGTCGGTATTCCGTCTGACAGGCCACCACGAGCTCAACTTCGCCACGGCCATCGTCTGGGCTGATGCTGTCTCAGATGCCCACGAAGCGCTGCTCTACTCGCCACATGGCATCCGCGTCGACCAGCCCGCGCTCCAAGCCTTTGCACACAATCTGGACCCACCGGTGCGCGTATTGGCGATGCTCCACGCGCTCAAGGACAGTTTTGCATTTGGCTCGCGCACGACGCTTGGCGTTGCGGGTGGTCTAGCCCTGGAACGGCAGGTGCGGCCCAAATACTGGGTCAAGTCTCATGACGCGGGGCTCTTGTATTCTGGGCTCATTGCGTGGTTGGCCTGGATCAATGACATTACGCGATCAATTGAAGATGGGCTGGCAGAGGAGGCGGGGAAATCTGGGGTTGACGCCGGGATGCCCAAGCTTGTGGAGGTGGATAACGGGGATTGTTTCGTTTTGGAGTGATCGACAGAGAGAGAGAGAGTACAAACGACGGAAAATAACAAGCAGACGGGAAATGCGAGGATGATGCGGCTGGCAAATGGCAATTGCGGCGGGTTGCGTTACCGAGGGGGGTAGAGAACGGTTGGGGGCTCGTGGGGTACCACAGTAATGCTGACTCTGGGGGCGCGTTGGTTGACTGCTTGACATTGGGCTTCAGATCAGGATGGTAGGTACGGAGTAGCAGGGATCGAAATCGCACCTTCCAATCTGTGCGCCCCTTTCGGCGTGCGAGCCGACCCGTGATACCACTTGAGCCGCGGCCTACCGTATCAAGCTCGCTTTTTTAAGATGGGGCGTTTGCGTTTTGGCGCCGTCAATGCGAACGTGATAGCACTTTTGGCGAGCGCTGCGTCGTCTCACCATGGCCGCATTGCGCAGTAAGGAGCCAAGCAGGATTATCAGCGGATTTGTCATGTGAGGGCTGCAAGAAACATGCAAGAAGGAGCGGCAGAACTTCTCGAAGCTCACGCTGCCCAGCCCCGCCGGCGGGATTCCATGGTCCGAACAAGTAAGGCTTCAGCCAGCGCGCGCCAGGCGGAGAGGGGTCACGCTCAGTGCTACCTGATCTGGCGATGGTGTTTGCAGTTTGCAGCGCCGGGAGACCCGAGAGGGCGGTTTTGGACGACGGCGATGGTCATTGTCAAATCATTTGCCACGGGCATCGGCGGCCAGATGGGGCAACTGCAGCGGGCTGGGCAGCGCGGGGAAGCGAGGTGCTTTGGATTGGCTGGGTGGCTTCGGAGGCACCGCGGGTGACATCGGCAGCGTCGGTGAGACGTTCGGGCAGCCTTCTAGAACGACAATGGAAAGTCGCCCCCTAGAGGGCCAAAAAGTTGCCAAAAGTGCTGCTCGGTATCTTGGACTGAGATACGTCCGGCCACGCTGCACCAATGGCAGGCGAGGGCCAAGCACCCCAGGTTGGTAGGTAGTTAAGATGGCCGGCTTATCGAGTGGCGGCCTGGCAATCCCTGTCAGGCGGGAGGCTTGTCACTGGCCCTCAGGCCTCGGCGGCGGGGGCGCCCAGGCTTGGAGGATTGGAGCTGCAACATTGCACCTCGCCAAACAGGAAGGTCCCGACGCATACCAAGACTTTACCAACATCGAAAATGGGCGGGATAACGGTGGAGCCGGCGACAGGCGGGCCAGCGCAAGGGCAGAGCAGCCTGCCATCAGCGGTTTTGCCAGATTGATTGCATGTGGCAGCGGGCGCTGCGTGTGCGACGTGCGACAGGCCGACGCGGACATAAAGGACGCGGTGCGCCGGTTTGAGGTTTCGAGACTTTTCCCAGCTCCGCATCCGATTTCTCACCCCTCCCGAGACAATATCGTCCGCTGCCATGGAGAAAGACAACAGCGGCTCGTCCGATAAGGCGTTCGACGCCAAAGCAGCGCCCGTCTATGGCGCCGACAACGAGGCCGGCGTCGGCACCGTCCACGTCGACGGCATCAACAACGACGACTACTATGGGCTCGACTTCTGGGGCCGCATGGGCGTCACACCCGAGTCCTTCAAGCGCCGCCCCGACACGCTCGGCAACAAGCACAACAAGCTCAACCAGACCATGAAGAGCCGTCACTTACACATGATTGCCATCGGTGGTTCCATCGGTGCTGGTCTCTTCGTCGGCACCGGCAGCGCCCTGCGTCGCGGTGGCCCGGCCAGCTTGATCATCGACTACATGATCATCGGTGTCATGATGTTCAACGTCGTCTTCGCCCTCGGCGAAATGTCTCTCATGTATCCTGTCTCCGGCGGCTTCTACACTCTGGTCACTCGCTTCGTCGATCCCTCGTGGGGTTTCGCCATGGGTTGGAACTACTTTTTGCAATGGTTCTTCATCCTACCTTTCGAAATCGTCGTCGCCTCCTTCACAATCAACTACTGGACACAAGGGACCATCAGTCCCGCCGTCTGGATGGCTGTCTTCCTTGTTGCCCTGACCATCATCACTGTCTTTGGAACTCTCGGCTACGCTGAGGAGGAGTTCTGGTCCAGCTTCCTGAAGCTGTCAGCCATCATCACCTTCCTCATCATCGGCTTGGTCCTCGTCCTCGGCGGCGGCCCCGAGAGCGGCCGATACAGCGAATTCTGGGGAGACCGATACTTTAGAGAAAACGCCTTCAAGAACGGCTTCAAAGGCTTCTGCTCCGTCTTCGTGACGGCTGCCTTTGCGTTCGCCGGTACTGAGCTCATCGGTCTTGCCGCCTCCGAGTCCAAGACCCCCCTGCAGACCCTGCCCTCGGCTTGCAAGCAGGTCTTTTGGCGCATCACCCTCTTCTACATCCTCTCGCTCCTCTTTGTCGGTCTCCTCATCTCGGCCGACGACGACAAGCTCATCGGTGGCAATGCCTTCGCCAACTCCCAGGCCTCCCCCTTCGTGCTCGTCGGCAAGTATGCGGGCTTGGTAGGTTACGACCACTTCATCAACGCCATCATCATGATCTCGGTCATCTCCATCGGTCTGTCCGGTGTCTACGGTGGCAGCCGCACCCTCACCGCTCTCGCTGAGCAGGGCTACGCCCCCAAGATCTTCAACTACGTCGACCGCGCCGGCCGCCCGCTCTACTCGACCCTCATCGTCCTCGCCATGGGCTTCCTCGCCTTCGCTGGCACCGAGCCCGAGTCCGGCCAGAAGCTCTTCGACTGGCTCCTCTCCATCTCGGGTCTCGCCGCCCTCTTCACCTGGGGCTCCATCTGCCTCGCCCACATCCGCTTCCGCATGGCCTGGAAGCGCCAGGGCCGCACCCTCGACGAGATCCCCTTCAAGGCTGCTCTCGGCGTTCCCGGCTCCTACATTGGCCTCGGTCTCTCCATCCTCGTCTTCATTGCCCAGATGTACGTCGCCATCTGGCCCGTTGGTGGCGGCCCTGACGGCGGCGAGCTCAACGATGCCGAGGGCTTCTTCATGTCCTGCCTCGCCTTCCCCGTCGTCATCGCCTTCTGGATCGCCGGCTACATCTGGAAGAGGCCCAAGTTCCTCACCATCGACAACATCGACCTCGACTCGGGCCGTCGCGAGATCGACTGGGAGCTGCACCGCGCCATCGAGGCCAAGCGTGCCAACGCCAGCATCCCCATGAAGATTGTCTACAAGCTTTTCTAGGCGGGCGCTTGTTCTTGGATAGAATCCATGTACATTGCATACATTTCCTTTTTCTATTTGGCCCTAGATACCTCCATCTTGGCTAGCGTCTAGTTAGTAATCGGAAGCGTTTGGAGAAAGGCATAATACCAAAGAGTTCTGGACTTACAATGGTTCTTGATGGTGATTTGTGATTTGAACCTCGATCTGAATTTGATCTTGTTCCGCCCGCCGACTTTTGAGAAGAACTGGTGAGAAGAAGGGCTTGAGCGTTGATAGCTCCTAGTTTGATCCGGGAGATAGAAAGTCTCAAGCAAGATATACCTCGCGTGTTGGCGCAATTGGCCGAAAAGAATGAGCGGCTGACGGAGCTGGTTGAATGGGAGGAAGCCGTCTGCAAGGAGACAAAAGAGCTTCTAGAGGCGCTGGAGTTCCTCCGAGTCGCCGAGTCAGACATGGAAGACGACTTGGAATAGCTAAGGTAGTCCTATGATGGCTATATAACTCCGAACTGACAATCTATGAATTGAGCCGAATCAATACTTCATTGACGTTCTCTGGAGTGAATCGTGATCATGAAGCTGTCCGCCTGCCGAAAATATGAATAAGGTCGATGTTGAATTTCCAAGCATCGAGGTGAAATCTTCATCCACTGCAATTACTGGGATTCACGACCCTTAGGCAAATGCGAAACATTTGTGGAGTGGGACGTCCTCTCGAAAGTCATCCCATTTTTCGAAGCCCCGCGTCGTTTTTCCACGGTGCCGATTTTTCTTCCGAACAAACGGTTCATGGTTCTTTGACCAAAGCATCACACCAAACTACAGCTTCCCGAGATTTGCGACGGTTCCCAGCTCTCCTTTCGATACCATCGAGGTAAATAACAAATCTCCCATCTCTAGAACGCTTGCTCGATCGACAACGCTGACCAGCTGCCTGACTGCTGTAGGCAGGAACTGCAAATCATGGACGAGGTGCAACCCGGTTCCGTCCACGTCGGCGCTGAGGCGCTCAACGACATGCCGGCTCCGCGAAAGCGCGGTCGACCGAGAAAGTCAATGCCCGACGTGCAACCCGAGGACGATGCGCCTCGACGCAGACCTGGACGCCCAAGAAAGAGACCAAAGGAGGCAACGCCTGAGGGACCCCGCCGAGGACGGGGCAGACCGAGGACGAGGCCCATTGTGTCACCTGGATCCCGACGACCGCGAGGCAGACCGAAAAAAGACCGTCGAGCCTCCGCCCTATCCATCGTCTGACTCCGAATTTGAGTCGGGACAGACAGAGGCAGAGAACTCTTCTGACTCTGAGGGCGCGATGCGACGTACCAAATCGAAGAAGATAACGGTGCCACGCGCACCTGACACCTTTGCAGGGCAGCATGCCAAGAATATCGAGCGAAGCCTCGACGAGTTTAAGCAGAAGTTGCCCGCCATCTGCCAAGCTGTTACAAAGAAGCTGTCGGAGCTGCCTAAATTCCGACGCTTCGAAGATGTCAAGGACGCCTTCCCGATGCCGATCCAGAACGACTTGTGGAGCACAGAGGATAGCGAGCACGCGGAGAGAATGTGGCGAAGGCTGCACATGAAGAAGCAGATGGCGTTGAATGCCAAGAACAAGGCCATCAAGACCCTTTACAGGTCGTGCCTGGGAGTCATGACCTGCCTCCCGCAGGACATTATCTCGGCCGAGTTCTACCTGGAGTACGACATCACGCATAACATAATACCAGACAGGACCGGTACTGAATGGACAGCGGACTTTTTCAGCTTGCTGAAGGACTTGATCCCCCATCCTATGTGGGAGAGAAATCGCGCCCTGCTCGCATACGCCATCTACTACGTCACTCTCGCCTTGGCAGACGACAAGCGTGGGTGGAAGTGGCGCTGCGTCCGCTTTGGGCATGAGCAGCCCTTCATGAATCGTTTCTCCGACGCCTGCATCGCCGGAGTAAACGTCGTTGAAGCTCACACCCAGGCGTCCGGGACAATGGGTTCGGGCGGATCGAACTGGAAGAATCTGTTCTTGGCCATCGACCGGGCTGTTGTGCGTGCGGAGGGGCCCAAACCGCTTGCGGACCCGGATTGCGCATACCTGCCAGTCGCAGCGACTCACCTAAAGCTCTTGCGCGACGCGCTGGAGGACATCAGAAGCCCGCTGGGTTGCCCTGTCTTCCACACCGTCAAGTACTACTCACGCGTCGTCAACAAGCGTCGATCACGACACGACTACCCGTGTGCTGACGACATACAAGAACTCAAGGAGTATTCTCTCCTCAGAGCCTACCGGATCCGCTGCCGACATTCCAAGGCCCATGGTCTTGATCTTTCGGAGGAGGACAGCCCAACGCCTACGCCTGAGGCTATGCGATCGAACCAGCTTCAGCCGACAGTTTTCAAGCAGTCTGCGAGTCCTTAAGCAGAGCATTTGCAGACTTAGGCAGACGCGACGCGCCCAAACGACGTCTTACGAATTCCAAAAGACGTCTTACGAATCCCAACATCACATCGACAATGACAGATGGCCGTCGAACTCAAACCCGGCGGCTTTCGGACGAAGTAGATGACCACTACTACCTATTTAGTCACAGAGACCAAGGATGTAGTAGACTCGTCAACCATATAGAACCGGTTGACACCATCATTCGAGTGCCCTTGCTGTGAACGTGACTTTCATTACAACAATATCAATTGTGCGCTGCTAACATGTGTTTACCCGGGCGCCGTGTCTCAAAGCCGAAATGAGGCCACCTGTGACATGGCCTTGGATTTGACTTTCCATAGGTTGTTTTCAATTTGATACCCCTTTGTGTTTTGTAACGCCGGGGCTTATGGCGTTTGTGTTCTTTGTGCTCTGTTCATTTTGGCCGCATCACGGCCAAGATCAATGAATAACAGTATCTACTCTGTGTCATACTCCGAATACTCGGAACTTTCCTCCGATTCCAATTGAGCCAACTCTTCAATGGGATCTTGGATATGGCAGGATCATTAAAGTAGTTTCGAACGCCAGAACCATAACCGCCACGGCTACCGACCATCTGCCATTGTCTCGAACATTCATCTCCCGTGTTATCAGGCCAATCTTGCAGGCAGAGATTGCAATCCAACGAAACATCTACCGGCCTTCCCGCAAGTCCGTTTTTTAGTTGCGGCAGCAACTTCCGCCACGAACCATTCAACAACCGTACCATATTCAGCTCCAGCTTCACCAAGCTGGTCTTGGCCGCAAGCACGATTCCTGCAAGCTGTTCCTGCTTGGCATACATGCCTTCGAGCGTGAGAAACTGCAACTTTGGCCACACTTGCTCAGGCGCAATCATGTCTTCCAGGGATGGAGGATTGCAGGTGCCGTTGATCAACTTGTAACTCTCGATGCATCCTAGGATGATCAGCCGCAGTGTGGTCAAATTCGGCATGCTGAGCAACGCGGTGCGAAGGACGCCCTGCTTCATGGTCGTCCTGCAGATGGAGCCGTCAGTGACGTGGGGTGCAAGGGTATAGCGATCCATCATGCCACTGCCCTCGGCATAGTACGCCTCGTAGTTGTAGTCCCACGGGGCCAGAGCCTTGACGGACAGCTCGTAGCAGGTGATGTTTCCCAGGAGGTGTTATATTTGGCAGTCCGAATTGGTCGGTGTTGAAGAAGCTATATTGCATGCCTCTTGCTCGGATGGAGCGCAACTTGATCCCAGCTTTGTGTACGCCGCGCAGCAACGCGCGGAGGTGCCGCGATGGACCGTCTCCTTGCTCGACGCCGCAGCCCGAGACAATAGCTGTGTGTTCGATCATGTTGCGTCTAAGTGGCCAGTCGTCCCTCAACGGCCAGCCGTACCAATCGTACGTTTCCCCATCAGGCTCCCAAGTCCCTGACCAGCCCGGGCGGGAAGTTACCGTGATCTCTTCGAGGTTATGAAGACGCGGGATAAGCTGCTCAAGGACTCTGAAGTCGGTGTCCTGGGAGAGCATCTCCTGCTGCGCCTCAAAGAGCCGCTCGTACGTGGCAAAATGATCGCGGAGCTCTGCATCGGTGAATGGCCAAGACCTCACGGCGTGAGCATACGCTTCCAAGTCGTAGCGTTTGGACGAAAGCATCTCAGCGAAGTAGAGGAGCGAGGTGACGTGCTCAGCGAGTTCGGGGCGGCTTGTGATGCGCTGCAAGGTGTCGAAATCGGGCTTGCAGAGGCAAAAGGCGAGAGTGGCCATGGTATGGCTGCTTGCGACGATGCTGAGGCGACGGCATGTCAATCTCAGGGGGTGGAGCTCTTTGGGTTCGAAATGCGCCATTATCGAGCGGAGGAGCTCGACGGGCAAGGAGGCGAGCGCCATTGTCAATGGATGACGGGGGTTGCCCGTTGTTGTAATCTGGTGTTGGGAAGAGGAGGTCAAGTTGTGCCCGGTTCTGTGCCGTGCCGCTCGCTTGCGAGGAAAACTGCAGTCGCAAGCCACCGCAAGAGCTCCGGCAGAATATGATTTTAAGAGTCACCGTCGATGTGGGGTAAGCCGGAAGTCGCATTTTCCCCGTCTCCGTCAGACTGAACAATGGGATTGGGTGTCAAAACTCGGCAATCAGACCATTCTCAAAAAGGTCTTTCCTAGAATCCGATGCGTGGTTTCCATTTACTCGGAATACACGCGTCGGCGTCGTCATTGTCGCAACCCCGGCCGCTCAACCTTACCCTCATATCCATCTTCGTATTTCGATCCTCATTCCCCATCCCCCCACCAAGACTCTCTCCCATCCATTCCACTCCAGGAGAAAGAAGCAAATAGCACCCGTGCAGAAGAATAAAAAGAAAAAGAAGCAAGAAAAGGAGGAAACCAAAATGGAACATCCCGTCGCCTCCAAAAGAATCCTCATCTCCGGCGCCGGCCTCTCCGGCCTGTCCTTCGCTCTCGCCCTCACCAAACTCCTCCCCCCTTCTGTCTCGCCGCCCTCCATCACGATTCTCGAGCGCGACATCCCCTCCTCCGCCGCTGCCCGTCAAGGATACACGCTTTCGCTCGCAGGTGACAACCCCGACAGCGGCCTCGTGGCGCTGCGCGATCTCGGCTTGTTGGACCAGAATCTCACGAGCCAACATGTGCTTGGGTTAGATGGCGCTGGGTGCTTCAAGATCTGGGGAGCGGACTGGCAAGAGATGATGAGTGTTAGGGCAAAGCCTGTTCAGGGGATTCCGGCGGGGACGGTGAGGGTTAAGAGGAGCGAGTTAAGGAGGGTTTTGGTGGACGCGGTGATGGATAGGGGTGTGGAGATTCGATGGGGGGTTGTGTGTGCTGGGGCGAACACTAAGAAGCGCGGAGGCGGAGAGGGTGGACGAGGGAGCAAGGTGGAAGTGAAGGTGAGGAGTGCGGAGAGTGGAGTGGAGAGCGTGGAGGAGTGCGACTTGTTGGTTGTTGCGGACGGGGCGAACAGCAAGATCCGAGCGGAGTTGAGGCCGGAGGACGGGTTGGAGTATGCGGGTGCGATCCAGCTGGTTGGGGTTGGGACATTTCCCGAAGGGGTGTCGTCTCCGGTGGATAAGAACTGGGGGATGCAGCTGTCGGGTGGTCAAGGCTTGTGTTGCTTTTATGCCCCGACAGACGAGCACAATCTGCTCTGGGCGCTGAGCTTCCTCGACGGGGACATGAGAATGAAACAGTCGTATGAATCACAGGAGGCGATGCAGCAGATTTTGGATGAGGCACGGAAAAAGGGTGAGGTCTTCGGACCGCGGTTTCGGCAGATTGTTGACGCGACAATTGATCCAAGCACGGTGCTTTGTCTTCCGGCACAGGACAGAAAGCCCTTTCATCAGGATTTGGACACTGGGGTGGTGTATCTGGGGGATAGCAACCATGCCGTCAGCCCGTTTGCCGGGTACGGAGCGAACTTGGCGTTGAAGGATGGGTGGGATCTCGCCAAGAGCTTGGTCGAGACGTCGTCGATCGAGGATGCCGTCCGCAGGTTTGATGCTGCGAGCTTTCCTCGGGCCGTGAAGACCTGGACTACATCAAGGGGGCGAATCAGAGACTTACACAGCACTGGGGTCCAGTTTTGGTTGTTCAAAGTCTTTATTTCTTTTGTGGGCTTCCTGCTGCGGATCTTGGGAAGAAGTTGAGCGATAGAGTGTAAGATAGGTATAGTTGGATTGTGTGAGTATCTTGGATATTCAGACAAGACTCCCTACTCAATTTAATGATTTCCACTCACAGTGAGAGCTCCCTGTTTAGTTCAGTTACTAGCACAGCCACCGAGTATGTTCCGACCAGCACCAAAATACACTTCTCGCAAACACACCCCGAGCACAAACACGATACGGTCAAGCCAATCTCCAGACAGCAAGCAAGCGGTCGTTGCATCACTGCAGTGGTCTGCTTGGCGCTGCACATCATCGGCGTCTGCGATCTGGCTGAGGGTTGGGAAACTCAAGGCACTCGAGGACGGCATCCCCAAACAAGTGTACAGATCTGGGTCGGTGAGGGAAATGCCGGAAAATGGCCAGTTGCCCCCTCTTTTTGCAAACTTTTTGGATTGGCAATGCAGTTTGTCGGGCATTGAGGTTGCTGCAACCCTGCAACAACTGAACCCTACTCGTGCAGCACCAGTATTCGCACAGAGCCAATCAATGGTTTCGGCAGCTCCGAGCCGCGGTTCAAACGGATCAGAAGGGTTGTTGTGCCTGAGCTCAGGTAACACAACATTATGCACCCGTCGTCGGACCATTATCCTCAGACTACCCCGCCCGTCATGGCAACTTGGTCGACTACAAGAGGCAGAAAGGTTCCTACAAGTATCCCCGGGTTCAAGCTGCCTTCTTCAATCTGCCTAGGTACTAGGTTACGTTAGGTAAAACATGAACGATGGCGAATCAAGAAGCTCAACCTGTGACAGCCATTGAGATCGACCCCCAGGAAAACGATGCAGATTCAGCTCTCGATGAAAGATTGTGGGTACCTTACTTTGAGCCGTCTTTTTCCGCCTCCATTTCAGTCTGACTGAACATAGAACTGCATACACAACCTCATTGTCATCCAGCGTCTTTGACTACCCTGTGGAGCATGGCAGAACCTATCACTCCTTCCGGGCGGGTAGCTATCAGCTCCCCAACGATGAGCGCGAGATGGGCCGCCTCGACCTTACCCACTACATGACCTTTCGAGCTCTCGGGGATAAGCTATTCCTTGCGCCGGTCGACAATGACAAGGTGCACAGGGTGCTAGACATTGGAACTGGTACCGGCATATGTGCGCTGCTCTCCCATCACTCGATACGCGGCGATATTCGCTAATGTCGCTTCTTCGGAACCAGGGGCCATCGACGTGGCCGAGACATTTCCCGCCGCCGAGGTATAGCCCTCTCTTTACCGACCACCCTCGCACCATCTAACTTCCCATATCAGATCATTGGAAACGACCTGAGTCCAATCCAACCCCAATGGTACCCTGTCGACCCCCTTCCACCACCCTCTACAACCCCAACTAACAACACCCCCAGGGTCCCCCCCAACGTCAAGTTCGAAATCGACGACGTCGAAAGCCCCTGGGCCCACCCCGCCCCCTTCGACTACATCTTCTGCCGCTACATGGTAGCCTGCATTGCGTCGTGGCCACGCCTAATCCAAAGCATCCACGACAACCTCCGTCCCGGCGGCTGGGCCGAATTCCAAGACTACAACTTCCAGTTCTACTCCACCGACGGAACCCTCAGCCCCACCAGCCCGGCGTACACCTGGGCCACCAAGCTCCTCTCCCTTGCCGACAGGATCGGGCGCACGGCGTCGCCCGGTCCGCACCTCGAGGCGTGGGTGCACGCCGCAGGTTTTCAGAACGTGACGGTCAAGAAACTCCCGATCCCCGTGGGACCTTGGCCGAAGGATCCGGTGCTGAAGGAGGTGGGCACTTGCAACTTGATTCAGATGCTGAATGGGCTGGAGGCGTTTTCGATGCGGTTGCTGTGCGATGCGGATGGGTGGAGCGAGGAGCAGGTACATGCGTTCCTGACCGAGGTGAGGAAGGATCTGAAGCGGCCGGGGGTGCATGCGCAATATGATATGTGAGTGAGACGCTAAGGATATCTTGATGGCGTGGGAAACTGACGCTTTTTAGGTACGTTGTGTGTGGGCAGAGGGCTGAGTAGATAGATTTGCCGTTGGCGGTAGTAGAAGACGACATGGTGACAGTGGGGTTTGTCATGGTCACCCCGGAGTAAGTTGACCGAGGGAGGCAAGCAGTGCCCGCCATGCGGATCAAACTGGGAAATAGGAGCTTGCGCTTGCCCTGGAGAGACGATTTCAGTCCTTGTCGCAGAGTAACCCCACTTGACTCGCGGAAAGCGCGACCTGTTCCTTGTCGACCGCTCTTTGCATTCGCTTCAAATTCACTGCCACTTGCAACAGACCTTGAACCAGGCAAAGGGTTTATTCTCGCAAACCAAGAAGCGCGGCCAAGGTTCGCGCGGCGGCGTATCCATTGACTGTTCAGGTATCATCCGCCAACGAGCACCAAGATCGAAACTGAAAGCCACCCCCTCCAGCGGCGGAATCTCAATAACTTAACTTCGAGAACACACCAACAGTATATCGCCATGGCTCTCGCAGTATCTCCTGCCGTATTCAATGAGCAAGTAATATCCCTAGGCGCGATGTGTCGTGGGTCTGACGGCCTTCACTCAGGGGTCATATGTCCGGACCCTTGCAACCTAGGTAGGTACCTACATTTATCGAACCGAGGAACATTCCATCAAACATGAGCCCCTACCCTGTTTGACGAAATTGAGGGATGGCAGGCAGAAAGACTCTGATGCTGCGAACTGTACCCAGCTGAAGGGGAATGTGCGAGACCCCTTCATCCGCACCGCCAAACATTCATAAACAAGGACGACGAATCAAATCCCAGGCCGTATGCGCAACAATGCAACCCAGTGTCAAGCTTCAATTAATCAAGCGAATGACATCGTGTCCATGGCGCCACCTCCGCTCATATTGACAACTGACCCACTGGGTGCCTGGCGACCCCTGAATCGCGCCAAGGCCGGTGGTTGCCTGGAGACGGCCACCCCTATATCAAGGATCAAAGAACTCGCAAATGGAACGGACTCATCAGCCAACCCAAGACTGTCAACATCTTCCACTTCGCTGAGAGTATGGGTCCCGACGCTGCGGCCCCTGCGGACCAGGCATTCGCCGTCCACATCTTCGTCCACCATGATCCGTTCCTCGCCTCGGTGTTCCTCCCCGACCTGTTCTCGGAATTTCCAGACACTGCCTGGCGGATTCCGCAAAGGATCCCTTTCCCACCAAGGCCGCCGCCATCACAGCATGAGCCGGCCAGACACATCATTCCTCCCGCTGTGGCTCCGCGCGAAGGACTGGGACGACATGTGCTGCAGCAACCGGTACCAGGGTCCATGACCCTCGATGAGCTTTCCAACCTTGTTGAGCGGGACTTGGACATCTCGGCCAACTTCTTTGCAGGATTTGTCGTTTTCCCGCTGGATGACTTTTACTTTGAGCCCAAGCATGCGTGGTACGACAAGCTGCTTCCACAATCCACGACGGTAGCCGAGGCGAGGTCTTATGATGTGGAAGCCATCCCCTTGGAGCCTGGACACACGCCGACCGTGCATTTGGTCCTGGAAACGAAGGCTGTGGCCTTAGGAAGGATTGTCGGCACCGAATTCTTGTCCCTCGAGCTTGGGAATGCCTTCGATACGTATGGCAACGGATGGGACAAGTTGGAGACTTTCTACAACTTGTTTCGCATGCGGAGATCTGAGAGCAGCCACTTGCACCGCGCCCTTCGGAGCTGGCGACATGCTAAGTTTGCGCTGCCATATTTGCTCAGGGAGCGACACAAGCGAGGTCTCTCAGGTGCAGCGGAAGTTTCTGATCTGGATGAACAGATAAAGAAGTACTTACAAGAAGAAGACTTTCGGCGACGCATCTCGCAGCATGTGGGCTGGTGGTCGTCCTGGCTGTGCCAAGACGATTCAAAGTACGGCAACTCGGACATCTTGGCAGCCGAGGAGGTCGAAAACGCGGTCCAGTGGGTATGGAGCAGGAAGCACGAGCTAGTCGACGCTTGGAAGACCTCAGATCGACGAGACGCGATGTGGAACCTCGTTCAGAAAGTCTACCGAGAGAAGTACCCATGGATTGGCGAGAGGCAGCAAGCAGTGCAGGGGAACCAGGAGACCGCGCAACAAAATCAGGAGACCGCGCAGCAAACTCCCCAGGAAGACGTGCAGTCAGGAGACGACGCTCCTGTTCCTGACAGTGTCCCTACTGACGAGCTGCAACCTTTGGTCACCACGCGCCCGTTCCGCAATGCAGAGGGCGCTCTGCAAGACACTTCAACTTTCACCGTCAGCTCCGGGATACTACTTTGGGGCCAAATTTTGCCCATGTACCACGGTTCTCTGCAGCACGAGTTTACCAACAATGCCACCCACCACCAGGATCCGCTTCCCGGCGGTACCATCAAGCAGAATGTCTACACGTACCGGTCGGCGGCGCGCAACGGGAAGTGGAAGACTCGTCGGTATTTTAGCAACTGGAGAGCTCGCGACGGCCGGGACCGCCCTGACCAGGACCATGTCGGCTGGGTTGTCTGTCACGAGGACGTGGATCCCACCGATGTCATCAAGAGATTGGAGGCTCTCAACCCCGAAGGAGGCGCCATCAGCAACGGCAATGTGCATGTTGATAAAGTGTGTTGATTTGATGTGTTGCAGGTGTCCGCTAACAGGAAACAGGACGTGCGGTACATTGGTCGCTACGATTGGTCATGGCACTGGCACAGCCCAGTCGACAAAGACTTTGAGAAGAAGTTCCAGTCCTATGCGGAAGAGGTGATTGGGCCGGTCCCGGATGCGTCTGACAGCTATGAACAGACTCATGTGAATCTCAATAAATCGGGATATTTTGCAGCCATCGAGGCCGACAAATGGGACCTTGACTTTCTTGGAGCACTCAAACGCGAATGCGAGAACGATCCTGCCCCCTTGGTTGAGCGAACCTTTCAGGCCGGCAACCAGACTTTCGGGACATACTTGCGGATGCCAATGACCGAGTACGAATTTGGTACGTGTGCGCCCTACTGTACTCTCGCAAGTCTGACACTGATACAGGCTGGCTCGTCTTTTCTGGAAACAAGCATGCCCAGCACGATGCCGACGAGCTCATTGCAATTGTCTACGACGGGGCTTACGAGGTGTTGGAAGGCCTTTACCATGTTGTTGAGTCCGAGCCAATGTAGAGCTGCTGCTCAACATCAGTTACCTGATCAATTCAACACTCTTTAACTTCAGGCTCTGAATGTCTCACTGAAAAAGTGAGTCAACCCCTGTCTTTGGGGCTGTGCTTCAACCCTGAACAAGGCCACTGCAGCAGGTTGCATATGGCCGACCGCCAAGTCTGATGGGTCAGAATCCAACTTCCAGTGGCTCAATCGGGCCAATTTTTAAGGCATCCATCACGCTAATGCGAGTGACAGCACAGCCAGGGAGCCCCATGCTGCCCTTGCACCGGCACCTTGTGTGACCAAGATGGCCAAAGGTTCGCGATCTGTCGCGTCTCCCCTGGCTTTGTTCTTCCCCTCACTTCTCTTGGGGCCCCTCTCTTCAGTTTGCAGCGTTTGCAACGCGTCGGCGCGGTCCTCATTCCGTCTCAGAGGAATGAACAATGGACCCAGCAACCATCGCGTCTATAGTGTGAGTACTAGAAGCCCCAGAGCCTTGCCATGCCCCTGCTGATCAGTGACAAACAGAACGCTCGCTGTCGGCGCCGCCATCAAGGTCCCCGATGTCAGCAACAAACTCAATGACATCCTCAAGTCGAGCAAGGACCTCAAGGCTCTGGAACTACATGCGGAGATCTGCAAAGACCGCCTTCGGGAATTCAAGGCCGAAATCAACCGCCTCGACATCCCTCCAGCGCTCTACCGACAGACCAGGGCTCTCATCCGGTACTCCCGCGGCGTCGTCCAGGCATTTGTGGACTACAACAAGAAGTACGGGGACAGCTTCTGGGCCAGGTGCATGCACTGGGCCGCAGCCACACGACGGAGCCGGACCGAGATCTTTGAGCGGCGGCTTACCGAGTGCGCTCTCTGGGTGAGGATTGCTTCTGCGACCAGCTTCCTGCTTGCGTATCGCGGCGGCTGCGGGCGGATTCCAGGGGTGCTCGAGCTCTGCCAGACCCGTGCGCAGCAACTTCGCGCGGATGTCGTCCAGGCCAAGACGTACTGGAGGAAGTACCCCAGCCGGATGGAGAAGCACATGGCTGTGGCTGTGAAGCTGAGCGTCTTTAGGAGGTATTGGGGTCTTGCTCACGACCCCATGTTTGAGGTTCTCAAGTCGGAGTTGTCGACTCCTGCCGGGACGTCTCTTGGGTTGTCTTCGCCTGAGGAACAGCCACCGCGACAGTACTGGAGGGGTATTCCGGTGGTCATGGCTGCAGGCCCCGTGAGGAGGGCACCCGAGGAGGAATTTCCCGGAGCGGCACAGGAGCACGGAATGTATTTCGTGCCGCCGGTTGTTCCTCTCAGCCCCTATTCCCAGTATCCGGCGCCTACCGCGGGGCCTTGGTATGCTGGTCAGGGGTACGGCACGACCAGTTATATTCGCGAAGCATTCCATCCCGACGAAATCCGACAAGTCCCGCCAACCCCGGGTTTTACGTTCGAAACACCACGGGAGCCGCCGGAACCCGTGATGACGCCGGCTGTCCCCGTCCCCGGGCCGGTTCTAGGGACACGCAGTGATCACCGCCCGGGCCTGACACCAGCGGAAGATGGCGAGAGAAGCCCATCAAAGGAATCTCGCAGGAGGCGGCGACAAAGTGAGTGCCGAGCAAGCCACAGCTCCGTTACCTCCCAGCACCGATCTGTCAGTGGCCATGAACGAGCCAGCAACGAGGATCACCGACGGTCGAGATCGTCACGTTATTCCGAGTCCTCCCGACGGTCCGACTCTTCCAGACAACCAGAGTCCGTGCGAGCAGAATCCAGACAGCTAGAGTCTTCCCGGCGTGCGAGAAGGGACGACAGCGAGGAGAGTGAAAGCCGGTATAGCCGCTCCTCATCACGAAGATCCCGCCATTACACAGACATCGACAGCGATGACGACCATGTCTCCACGACTCGCTCCTCTTCATTAGTCTCGAGCATTCGAGATTCCATCTTTAGCCGCGCGCACTCGCTCTCGTCAAGATCTAGCTACGTCTCGATGCGGTCAAGCGAGTACTCGGACCGAACGGCAAAGTCGCGACAGTCTTCCCGCTCGAGCTCAGTGGAAGCGGCCGCGCCGGAGCCGCCAAGGAGAAGGGGCGGAGACCGGCGATGTCCGCCAAATTCGGCGATGAATGGTACAAAAGCGAGAGAGAAGGTCAGGAGGGCGGAACGGAAGAGCCGGTCGACGTCTTCCGGATCGGGTCACACCTCGGAGGGGCGGGGAAGGCCGAGTCGGAGAGAGGAGAGGAGGAGGTAGCGTGCGAAGGATCGGTGCCCAATGGAAAGGGGTCTTGGTCATGCAGGCTGCCGGAACGCCATTGGTTGTTGGCTGTCCCCTTGGGTTCCCTCAACGCGAGTTTGACAGTGGGCTCAAAGGAACGCCTAACAACCTCACCTTCCTGGTGAGACATCAAAAATGGAGGATTTCGAGAACCTGAGCTTTTTGGAACGAGAGCCTGGAACGGGCCCGACTGGAACCCCGACTCGCCATGTTGAGCTTCCGTTCCATTCATTTTCAAATGGTCCGGTCACTTTATCCCCCCTGACGTGAATTGAAGCTAACCAATACAGATGCATTCTTCGCGGGCTCCTCCTTTTCGGTGTCTGTCAACAGCCAAAACCTCGACCAGGTTTTGGCCACCACTCCGCCCGAACCAGCCGTCGATACGATTGCCAATGGCTCGGCTGAACAGCAAATGCTGCCGTTCAACTGCGAATGCAGCCCCTGGTGCAACGCAGATCTCTACCCCGAGCTTCCCTCTGGCGACGCAATTCGCATCCTCGAGGTGATGCCGGGGGCCCACGACTCTCCCCTAATATGCACCCTCCACATTGTCACCCTCCCGCGGGCCGCCAACTCGTACTCGGCCTTGTCGTATGCCTGGCAGATCGACCTCATGCCGCACCCCCCTCGGGCCATCATCTGCAACGGCCGCGAGGTCCAGATCGGAGAAAACCTGTTTGACGCCATGAAACGGGTCAGACATGTCACGTCGTCACAGATGATTTGGGCAGACGCGCTTTGCATCAACCAGGACGACATTGAGGAACGCTCGACGCAGGTTGCCAAGATGGGAGACATATTCCACAGCGCGCATGAGGTGCTCGTATGGCTGGGCAATGAGGACAAACGCCGTGCGTTGCCATGTGCATTCAGCATTGCTGCTGCACTCTCAGATCTGTGCACCATCGTCAACACGTGGAGGAGAAACAGAGGCAAGGAGTCACTCATACAGAAAGCGAGGTTTTACCAGCGTACCCCTGAGGGTGGCGTCCGGGTCGCGCCGCAGTGTGCACCGGATGAGCGGTCCAAACGGTTCGGTTACAACCGTTACTGGTGGTCCGAAACACTGCGCCTCTTCAACCTTCGATGGTTTCACCGAGTGTGGGTGATTCAAGAAGTGGCATTGGCAAGGTCGGCACGGGTTCTTCTAGGCGAGTACGAAATATCGTGGGAGGTCATCGGACTGGCGGCGTCCATCCTGCGCACAAACTTCAACACGTTGTTGCCGACAGTCTCGCAAAAGCATACCCGAAAGACGCTCGTTGGCTTCCGCACTGGTGTCTTGAACGCCTACTTCATGTACCGACTCTCGCGGAGCCAGTCGCACACGGAGCGGATGCAACCTGACTTTCACCAGCTGCTAACTCTCACTCGGAGCTTCGACTGCAAGGACCCCAGGGACCGCATCTACGGACTGATAGGCCTCCCCTTCTCGACATCTGACCCAGAAAAATCACCACTCATTATCCCGGACTACTCCAAGTCCACCGCCGAGGTATACCTCGAGATCGCAACAAAGCTCATCCAAGACTCACAAACCCTCCGCCTCCTCTCCAGCATCCAACGCCCCTCCCCGCGCTCACGCCCCGACAAACACGGGCCCTTCGACCCCAACATCCCCTCCTGGATCCCCCAATGGACCTTCTCCGAAACTCAATCCCTCATCCCCTTCGAAACCATCCCCCTACCCCCCTCCCCCATCCAACCCACCCCACCCAACCTCCGCGTCCTCGGAACCCCCATCTCCATCATCACCACCACCTCTCCCCCGGGCATCCGTGCAGACTTTTGCATCCCCTGGTACGCCCTCCCAACTCACGACCCCTCCATCCTCAACACCGGCATCCACAACGGACGAACCGTCTCCTTCCCCCTCGACGCATCCGGAGAGGAAATCACCGACTCCATGCTCCTCCGCAACCTCTCACAGTCCAACCTCACACAACTGGCCATGATCCTCACAGCAGGCAACGACTGGCGCGGCCAACCCGTATCCGACATTTCCTCTCACACTAAAGACTTTGCTAAACTCCTACTCGACGGCGGCATGCTCTGGACGCTGGAAGATGGAATTTTTGAAACGCCAGAGACAGAGCCAGAGGAGGGATGGGAGGTGAGGAACAGGTGGGGGAAGTACGCGTATCAAATGGCGTTGACGGTGGGTCAGATGAGGTTGCTGGAGGAGAAGCTCGGGGTTTTTGCGCGAGGGGGAAACGGGACGAGGTTTTTGGATGCGGCGGGGACGGTGGGGAAGGGGAGGAGGCGGCTTGCTACGGGTTCGGGGTTGAGGGGGATTGGCCCTGGTGCGATGGAGGTTGGGGATGCGGTTTGGGTGCTGAGGGGGGCGAGTGTGCCGTTTGTGTTGAGGGGGAAGGAGGGGGGGTATGAGGTGGTTGGGGAGTGTTATTTGTATGTGCCTGAGCTGAGAGAGGGTGAGGGGGTGCAGGATGGGTTGAGGAAGGTGTGTGGTGGTGAGGAGGAGTGGTTGGAGCTGGTTTAGGGGCGGTTACCCCTGAGTTTCTGGCAAAACAAGTAGAGAGGCCCCTTGCTCTGCCGTGACAGGTAACCTCAACACATCGAGACAAACAAGAAAAGGCATAAATGTCAAACTTGAACAGTCATAATTCGTAGATGCTAGCTTGGCATGTCCCAAGATGCAATGCAAGTGCTACCAGAGCAGAACCCACCCAACGCCACGCTAAATGCAGATGTAAACCCGACATTATCCCAACGGCGTCAACTCCCCCCTGAACGGTCCCTTCTCACCCGCTCTCCCCTCGTCCAACCTCCAAACCCCCTTAGTCCTCTCGTCCCACAGCTTCCAGCCTGTCCCCTCCGCCAACTCATGAAACACCTTGTGTTCAACCCCCTCCTGACTCCTAAACAGCAACGGCTCCCACTTCTTCCCCTCCTCCCTCTCCCTCGCCCTCAACTGCCTCTGCGCCTGCTCAATCTTTGTCTTCTCCGCCAATACCACTCGCATATCCCCCGCCGCCATGCCCGCCAACACCCCCGCCCACGCCCTCCTCGACTCCCACTCATCCTGCTCCTCCAGCGGCGCAATGCTCATCGACACCGGCTCATTCCCCGGCGCATCGACCTCGACCTCAAACTCATCCAGCCGCTCCCCCGTGCGCACATCTTTGACGCTCCACCCCTTGCTCCACACCCCCGCCGCCTCATACAGCGGCCGGCAGCGCTTCGCATCCCCCTTCTCGTACACCCGCGCCCGAAAGGAATTCCGCTTCCCCGAAATCATGCCCTCCCCCGAGAAGCACACCTCCGTCACGTACCCCGCGCTGCTCACCAGCTCGTACGTGTCCGTGATCTCGGGGTACATGCACCCGCCCAGAAACCCGCGGACCTTGACATCCACCAGCGGGACGAGATGGTCCTCGTCGTACCTGTCAATGTGCACCATCGCATGCCCGACCTGGCGGATGTTGACGGCGCCGTTAAAGGTCATTTCCACCCTGGCGTACCCGTCGGCGCGGATGCCTTGCTCGGCGTCCGAGATGTGCATCGCCGTGATGGGCGGGTGGTGCGAGACCTGCTCGGCGACGAGGCGGGTGGTGCATTTGGATTCTTCGTCGTTCCACGAGGCGAAGAAGAGCTCGCCGAGGAAGGCGTTGAGGGGCTTCTTGATGGAGACGCCGGGGGCGCCGGCGACGTAGAGCTGGGAGCGCAGGGAGAGGAGGAACCAGTGGAGGATGCGCAGGGCGCGGAGGGAGGGGGAGGGTTCGAGGGCGGGGGCGGCGAAGGCGCGGGGGCGCTGGGCGTAGGCGTGGCCGACTTCGACGACGGAGGAAGGCGCGAGGAGGGAGGGGGGCCCGGTTACGTTGGAGAGGTCGCCTTGGACGGTGGAGAGGAACTGTGAGGGTGGTGGTTAGATGTGTTGGTGTTTGGAGAAGCGGGTTTGGGGAGTTGGGGTCGCTGCTCGGCCTGTGAGGGGTAGGGGCCGATAAGATAAGCGTACCTTGAGAAGCTCCCGCAGCCGGGAGGAAACAGAACGGCTGTCCATTGTTTCGCACGAGAATGCAATTGTAGAGACGAAAAAAAAAAGGTGATGGATTGTTTGCAGAGATCAAACACTGCGCGGGAGGGTTCAAGGAGGCTTTTAAGGGGCTGCCCTAACAAAGGGTGTTGTCGATTGTCCGGCCAAGCAGGCTGGGGCTCCGTTGCGTTTTACCTTTGTCTCAGACGCGGTCCTTTGTCGCGCTTTATCGCTGGTGGCACGCCGCGTCTTTCCTGGTCGACTATGATCCGTAGTTGAAGTAACTCGCGCGGTGGAAAAGGTAAAATGGAGAGAGGAAGGTGTTTATATGCAGCCACCGGTCGATGTCGGCGTTGAGATGCCGCCGCATGGCGAGCCCGCGCTGGGCAGCTCATCAATGCACGAACAGCGCGGATAGCAACCTTTCCGAGCTCGATGGAGGTCTGCAGCCAGCGAGCCAGTAGCCATCGCAGCCAGCACGGCAACGCGCGGCACTTGGAAGCGCGATGCACACTGCCCCGAATTGGCGCCAATGACGGCGGGAACTTTGGGAAGCGTCTCGTGGACGATCCTTGATTGGGCTGCGCAGCCGACCAGTGAGAGCGGGGCCGCGTTATCGCCGCTAAGTTTCGCGCTAGCAGGTCCGCCAATGGACCCTGAAGACCCCCTGACGACGCCCGTCCTCTTTGGCCTCCCGTTTGCGTCCATCCGCCGCCGCTCCAACTCGACACTGAATCGCCTTGAGAAGGGTCTTCAGTCCCTCTTGTTCCGTTCTGGACGCGTTCCAAATAAACACCTGACGTCAGACCCTGCGCAAGCTCCTGCGGCGCTCGTAACACCCGTGGATGGATGACGGCACTGCCCCAAAACTGGAACAAAGAACGAGTGCGAACGCGGCGAGTGGGAATCCCGCCGTCGGGGATAAGACGCCCCGGGAACTTTCAGCACTCATCGGTCATGTGACACGGTTCGCCATTCCATCGCGATTGCGAGCGTGTTTCTTTGAGATCTGGATTGCTGGATCGCCAGGCGCTGGTCGCGGCTGGCTTGGCAGCGGGAGGGACCGCCAACTTTCATGCGGCGATCTGCAGTGCTGACCTCAAGGGTTGGGTGGTGAGCGTGCGAAAGCAGCTTGCGGTTGCGTTAGGAGCACAGATTGCGTTCACCAGGGAGGTACAAACATACATTGGTGTCATTAACCACATCATCATCACCTAGCCAAGTCGTTTAAGCTCATCACCATTAATACACACGTTCCTGTACTTCCACGTGGGTACCCGAACCTTCAAACAGCCTCAATCTTTTCAGCCTCGGGAGGAGCAGGTGCATCCGAATCCTCTTCAACCTTGCCCTCCTGTCGCGCCTTGACGGCGTCAATGCCAGCCTGCAGCCTCGACTCGCCCTTCTTCGTATTCCAGGGCCTGGGGCCATCGTTGGAGAACATGAGCTCGACCTCCTCGAGAGTCTTGCCGCAGGTCTCGGGGTAAAACACCCAGAACCAGGCGGCGGCAGCGATGCAGAGCACGCCAAAGATGATGAACAGCTTCCAGGTGATGTTGACAAACGCCGGCGGCGTGAACATGCCGAGGGCGAAATTGAAGACCCAGTTGGAGAGAGCAGCCAGCGACATGCCGGTGGCGCGGGTGCCGAGAGACCAAACCTCGGCAGCATAGATCCAGCACACGGGCGCGAGTGTCAGCGCGTACACTACGATCAGGAGGTACGAGAAGAGGATGACGGTGTTGGCTGGGTGTCCAGAGTGAACCGAGATGACGATGTTGGCATTCGGGGGCTCGCCGACGCCACCGGGCACGTAGTCGTGGTGTCCGCCCATGACGCCGCCGACGACGAGATGGCAGAGTCCCATGCCCAGCGCCCCGTACACGAGCAGAGTACGGCGCCCGGTCTTGTCGATGAAGAGGAACATGACGCCGGTGAAGATGATAAAGACGGCATACTGGACGCCCGAGGTCACCATGGCGACGTTTCCGCGAAGACCAGCCATCTGAGCAATGTAGGTGAGATAATATCTGGTCAGGTTAGCATTCTTCCTTTACTGTTGATGGCCGCGGCCGCTGATGGCAGGGAACTCACACGATGACGTTGGCGCCGGCCAGCTGCTGCCACGCCTGGACCGTCATTCCGGCCATGGTGCGTTTCCACATGCCGTTCTTGACGAATTTCCTCCATCCCGGACCGGCCTCTTCTTCGGCCCGCATCACAGTGACAATTTCCTCCCACTCGGCAATGACACGGGCGTCCTCGGTGTTACCGCCGGCCTGGATCTCGGCAAGAACGCGGATGGCTTCTTCCTGGCGGCCGACCTTTGCCAGCCAGCGAGGCGATCGGGGCAGGAAGGGGAGACCGAGCATGAGCAACACGCATGGAACAAACTGCGTTCCCCAGGCTGTGCGAAAGGAAGCTGTGCCGTCGATGAAGGCGCACCCGTAGCCGATGAAGTACATGATCAGAATGCCAAACTCGATGGCAAGTTGCTGGATGATGACGAGCGACCCGCGCTTTTCGACCTGGGCAATCTCGGCGAGGTATACAGGCACCTGGGACGACGTGATGCCGACGGTGATGCCGTTGAGCACGCGGCCTGCGATTAGCTGGCCGACATTCTGACACCCGACTTGGATCGCGGTACCGACGAGCCAGGGGACACATGCGAGGAAGATGGAGTCTCGGCGGCCAATCTTGTCTGAGAGAGGGCCGGCAAAGGCCGAGCCCACGACAGACCCTGCTGCGAGGGCAGAGCCGATGGCGCCCTGGATCAGACCCGAGGGATTGTCAAAGTAGTCGATGTACTGCCTGGTGATGACAATGGCCGACATGGACGAGATATCGAAGCCGAACCTTTGTTTGTTAGTGGCGTACAACGAACTGAGCCTGGACTACCTACAGCATACCACCGAGCGTGGCGATGATGGCCACGAGGTGGACATTGTAGATGGTGGGCAGCTTGATCCCCATCTTGACGACTCAATTTGAAGATGGCTTGGTGGGAGACGTGGGAAGTGAGCGTCCGGCTGCCCCCTGTTATACTGAAGGGATCAGCTCAACCCGTCCGGGGAGGCCGACCCATCTGGCTTTCTCCATCTCTGTCAACAATATGGTTCTCCGCCTCCGCCATTGCTGTTCGCATGGGGTCCGGGGTTGAGTGGACCATACGTGGAGTCGGTTGCGGACATGACCAGGCCAAACGGCCCGTTTCCTCAGCTCTCACGTTTGTCCATCGTCGACAACACTTCGGCTTCGTGCTTCGGTGCTAGGCATCGGACGCATAGGGATTTCGGCCATTAGTGGACGTCCAACTCTCGCGGCTCGACGGGAGCCGGCAAACTTGTTTAGTGGAGATGGTCTCCGGGGTGGAGATTTCGGCCTCGTGGGGGTCGTGATAGGCGCGCTTCTATCGACGAGCGGATGCGGCTCCGTCGAGGGTCCACATCTCCGCCTTTCCCCATCCTCCCCATCACGTTCCCCGAATCCCCGTGTTCCCCAATCGGCCCCATCGCTCCCCATGGGAGTTTTGGGGCCTCCCCGCCTCAGTTGAGCTGGCTAGTCAAGACGGGGCAGGGATGAAGCGAGGTCGGAAGGGTTCGAGGAGGTATGTTTGTATCGCTTGCCTGGCTTTCCACCTCTTGCCCCAAACTCCATCTTCACAAGAGGCCGTTGACATCATACCCTGAATAGACCATCATCGCAAGAATTCCAGCCCAACCAAGGTTGCCGGAGTATTGCCGAGTCAGGGGCCGATGCAGCTTGGCATCGTGGCTAGCGTCTTGGATTGAGCTTCCCCCAGCAGAGCAACAAACAAGGCAGTTCTTCAGACTAAGCAGAGTGGAGCCCTGGTCCCCTTGTCTCCCTTGGTCGTCTGGAGAAAGCCTGGGCTGGGATACCCACTGCACGCGGACGTGCGGCTACAAGGTCGGCTGTGACGTAGACGCGCACCAACCAGAGGATAGGGTTCCATGTGTCAGCCGGAGGCTAGACCTGTCTGCGCCATGACTGCCGAGAGGCATGGTGTTGGCAGGAGGTTCTGCGGGATGATGGCCGTGTGGGTTCTTGTTTCTTGGGGTACATGGCTTTGGGTGGATTGGCTCGTGACGGGGATCTTTGAGAAAGGAATCTTGCGGTCGTGGTCCGCAGGATGGCTCGAGGGGTAGGTGGATGGTCTTTATCTTCTTCACGTGGGCATTGTTAGCAACGTGGTTCAGGACTGAGAAATGAAGAACTCATGGTTGTGCTTGATTTTGAGACTGGAAATTTGGATGCTCAATGTGGGAAGCCCAGTCCGTGCTGGACACGAATTGGGATGGGCCCTGGGCAAATGCCGTCGTCGTAAAGTAACAAAGCGTTGAAGCTGGCCTGTCAGCCTAGATCCTGGTCATTTGCACAAAGTTGTGAGTCTCATGCACTTGAATGGAAGCTGAAAGGGGAGTTAGAGGATGCCATAGCCCGCAGGTTAACGAGGGGCGCGGATGATGTAGCGGGTCTACCGCTCTGGGAGTCTCGGGCCTAGAACGAGGGACCCGCCGACTTACTGCTGTTCCATCTGTCAAGTTGCTTGCTCTGGCGGAGTCATGAGCTGAACCAACGGCACCATCCTCAATGAAGTACGAATACTCTCCAGTTACAGCTTTTCTTGGGACTTCGACTCGTATCATGGGGCACAAGGACACCCCTCGCAGCAATTCTGGACAGTCGAGCCATTCTCGATTACCCCGTCTCTGGCACCTAGACAGTTCTTTTCGATCCTGCTTAGCTGCCAGCACCAGGCAAAGCCAGATAAGTTATCTCAAGCTCTGAATCAATACCTAGGTAGGTAGAGAAGTTGATTACTCCTCTTTTTCTCTCTCCAAGCGCTTAGTCAGGGGTGATCTCACCAGGCGCTGACCGTCTCAAACTCAGGGAGCTGCTATATACGGATAAACGACGCGGACCGATTCAGAAGACCCCAGCCGTCGTTCGAGTGACGGAAACGAAGCCCTCGAAGCCAAACAGAGCCGAGACGCACAATAATCACCATGATCCATGGATACCGCGAAAGCCCACATCGTCTTGAGGGGCGAGAACCCAGAGGAGGTGGAATAAGATGGTACTTGGCGGGAGACAAGCGGGACCAAATCAGGGCCTTACTGACAGCGGAGAAGAGATGGAATGGACAAAACTGAATGGGTACCTATCAGGTTACAACAACCCCTGCCGCTGCGAGCACAAAACACGTATGAAAACGCGCAGAAATTCCGTGATTGTTAGGAGCAGAAGCAGCTGAAGCTCAGGAGACTTCAGGGGCTGTCATGGCCCCAAAGAGAATAAACGCTGCGTATAGAACTCGGTACCAAAAATACATCAGGAGGGTAGCACCGCCGCACTGGAGGTAAACCAAACCTACCCCTGAATCCGCTGAGGCGATAAACTGAACTGACAGCTTCTTCCCAGAACCGGACCCATGACGGTTGGTACCAGACTGTGGAACGCAATCATGGAATTTGGATTCAACAACCACCAGTCTCCCTCGTCCTACCAAGGAAGAGGTCATCAGACCCCAATGATGCATCATAATATGAAACAACCCGCCTGTCCCAGGGAGGACCACGTGGGTGGGTCTGGGCTGTTGCTTGCTGGATCTCACCCATCTGCGACATCCTATCGGGCAAAAAGATACATTCAACAGCTTGTAGGGGGAGCTGGCGTTGACCAAATCCTTCCGCGGTAGTTCCATTGTAGTTGTTGATATTTGTAGGTCTTGGGAACGGCGAGTTGACGTCTTTCCGGCTTATTTGCGTCGACGAAAATCAAACAACTTTTAGCGTTTGCCGGGTCGAGTGTCTGCAGGTGGATACCCTGCGCTCGATCTGAGTGGTGCAGCGTATGTCCAGTCTGCAAGCGGTCCTCGTTTAAAGCGCAGCAGTAATGGGCATCGAGGCATTGTCTTTTGACAACCGTTTCCATTTGCAAGCATTGGTAAGCCTGGCCAAGCCAACGGAAAAGGCCATTTCCGATCATGAACCAAGTGATGAATTGACTCACATCAATCCTTCGCTACTTTCGAGTCACCTGCACATGGTCTTGATTAACTGATTGGACGATGACAGCGTTGTTGCGGGGAAGTGATGCGCTGTATGAAACTGTGACGGGCTGAGCCCTGGTGCAGCCTCGGCGACTCTCGGCCGTGGCGCCGGGCCCGCGGAGCCGGAGGTGGGGCTCCGCCCCACCGGCAACCACCCCCTGACCCTCGAACGAAGCCATTCCCAGAAATGCCGACGTGCGCACACAGACCACAACACTAAACCTTAGCGAGGCATGCGACGGCTCTGGAATCTTCTATCTCCCTCTGGTCGAAACAATGAGGTCATATATATATGAAAGAGGCCTTTCACGAGGCCTCTCCTCTCTTTCTTCCTTTTCCTCATGTTCTGCGTCTTCGTTGAGTAGGCCTAGCTAGTTGCAACACACTACCTTGCCCGTTACAGAAACGGCACACTCAGCCTAAACACAAGCGAGACAAAGGGAGTATTAGAAATGCAACATTGTGACGTGACGTGCATGATAACCCCTACTTTAGCCAATTAAAATATTATCCATCATTTAGCATAAGTGATATATTTTTGCGTAATGAGAAGGCTCTATTTCCTATAAATTCGCTCAATCCCCTCCATTTCTCCCTTTTATTTTTCCTCTTTTACTACTTACACGGTCACGTGCACGGATTCAACGCAATAAACAACACTGCCCCTGAACAGAACATAATCAGAAGCAAGACTTGTCTAGCGCAAGTACATAACAAAGCGTCATAAGAGACAATATATAAAGTCGGTGGCAAACGCGGACACTCTCCTTGCGATCGTAGCAATAACTCCAAGAGTCTTACACAGGGCCGTTGCTTCTTTGATCCCTGGCGATCGCTGCCGGCGAGCTACCGGCCGTTGCTGCAGGACCTGGGTTGCAACTGCTGAATAAATAAACTTCGAAATCATACAAGCAGCTGGTGTGACGTTCCCTGAGGCACAGCGGCACGAAAAAACAAACGGAAACCGCCATCTTCTGATCTAAAACACGACAGGGGAGGTAGGACCTGTGCTCTTGCAACCCGCTTGCCTCGTCTGGCGGTTTTCGTGGACAAGCGGAGCCTAATTTCAAATCTCTTCCTCTGCTGCCTCTGGCTGCAAACAGTGAGCTGGGTTATTATATTCCAGAGAGGGCTGCTCCTTCCTCCTGCTGGAACAATTTCGTTTGCAAAGTCACCTCAGCTGCCCAGTTCGAGTTTTTCGTCTCCAGGCATCTAGAGCCAGCGGGCTGTTCTTGCCAACGGGGCCCCGAAGTATTTCTTCCCCCAGGCACCTTCTTCTCTCTCGCCAATCATTTCCAACTGACGCTTTCCATCCAGCAGCAACTTCTCTCCGTCAGCGAAATCACCGTCACCTATTGAATTCAAGACCCTCGTGGGCAAGACTCCCTGCTTGTTGCCCGGGCCAGCGTTGAGCGACACGGTCAAGGTATTTATTTTCATAATGCATATATGCTTCTCCTCTTCAAGCTTTTCACTGATAAAATTCAACCAGCAGCACGATCTTTCCGTTGACTGAAGGCCGATCGTACTTGCCTCCGTCCCCTTTCCTCCAGAAACAACCTACCTTCTCGTACTTCGAGAAAGCTATAATCTGATTTAAGGCTCCCTTACTTATTCCAACATCGACCGTCAGGTATTTATCTCTTCTTCTCTTGTTATCCAAGGCCTGCTTCGACTTTAAACCTGACACTCTCGATACAGCCAACAGCCAACATGTCTCTTCAGCAAAAGTCTGGCGTCAACTTGAAGCGCAAGTCAGAGGACAAACTTGAAGGCAATGTAAAGCTTCGGCACAATGCATCCACCTTTCATCTACTAACCGTTGACTTTTACTCAAAGCAAACATCAAAACGCCCCGCAAGCAGCGAGGGTGCCAAGGTTGTCGCCATGTCTGACAACACCCCTGAGTCTTCGACTACCCCGGGCTCAACGGACACCAGCAACCCTACTACATGTAGCAACGCCACCCAGGTTCAAGTCTGGGATGGCTCGCTGGAGCAAGGCGTCCTTCAAATCAAGTGCCTCTACGTCGCGATCAAGAACGGAAACGCGAACCCTGAAAAAATCAAACAACGCAAAGACTCGGTTCGCGCGTTCCTTTTCTACCTGGAGCACGAGCTTGGGCCGTCGCCACTCTTGCAGAAGCACAAGGTCGACCTCGCTCTGGAACTCATCAAGAAAAAGGCCGACGAAGGGATATACCCTGAGGACATTGCCGTCAAGGGCGCTGACCTTTTTGATCGATTCGAAGCTGAAAACTGGGGAAGCGCCGACATCACGGAGCAGTCCGAGAGTGAGGAGGAAACAGCGCCCAACCTTAGCTCGTCGACGGCCCAGTCCGCTGCCGCTACCCGCAGAGGTAATGAAGAAACAGCCATCGCCCTGTTTCCACCGCCACAGCACCCCATTTGGGGCATCTCGGGCATAATGCACGGATTAGGCCGCAAGGTCAATAAAGTGGGCGCCTATTCCTATGTTTCTGACCCCCGTTACGTCTCGGAGAAGCGGGACTTCAAGGTTTTTGGGGACAACCAGCTTCAGCCCGGTGACTGGTGGCCGATGCAGCGGCTTGCCCTCTTCCACGGCGCCCACGGTTCGGCCGGCGGCGGCATCTCGGGCTGCCCCGAGCTGGGCTGTTGGTCCATCGTCATCGCGGGGAACTCCCCATACCACGGCATGGACGAAGACCTCGGCGAGACTGTTTTTTACAGCGGCGACAGCAGCCTGGACAACACCAACCGGGAGCGGGTCGATGTCATCAGCCGGCGGACGAGAAGTCTGCAGGCATCCCTGCGCAGCGGCCGCCCTGTCCGCGTGCTGCGGAGCGCTGGCAGGGACCGGGCCTACGCGCCCAAGGTGGGAATCCGCTACGACGGACTGTACCGCGTCGTGGCGGAGCGCGAGAAGGTCAACGGCAAGGGCGGTAAATATCTGCAATTCGAGCTGTGCCGTAGCCGGATCCCCAACCAGAGGGACTTTGCGGAGACCATTGCTGCGGCTCCGACTGCATCACAGCTGCGCGACCACGCGCGCATGGGGGAGCGGTGGTAGGTGGGGGGGGGGGGGGGTGAAGGGGTTGTAAATAGGCATTGGCTTTGTCGTTATACGCGTCAAATATGTTTTCGGACGCCTTTTAATTTAGTAAAATGCCTAAATTTTGAAGTTTGGACGTCTCTTTGTGATTAATTGATGTGTAAATTGTGACTTGAAAGGCCTATTTGGCACACAAAAAGGCACCATTGGGAGCTGGAGACGCCTTGAAACTGCGTCTTTGGCAGAATAAGAGGCCTTTTTGACATCAGAACACGCCTCTCTGGACCCTTTCAAGCATAAATTATTGACCGGAATGGCCTACTCAGTTGCAGATACACCTGAAATTCATTGAACCTGCCCCTTAGACCGAGTTGGGAGACACCCTCAATGACTTGGTGTGGGTGGTGCATTGGGCTGCGGAGCCATTCAGGGGCTAGCAGTCAGGGGTTGAACCCTGGCCTCGACGCGATTACACCCACACCAAGGAACTGCGACTCGCAGACTTCTCACTTTTAAAACAATCAACTGCCAATTTTGCTATGAAAATACTGATTGAGCGATATCCCTTATCTCTGACCGGTGCGAGCTTCAGCGATTGATCCGATGGTGCATTATGAACTCGCATGGGTTGCACTCTGAAAAGCTAAGTGACACCTCAGACCGAAAGGCCCTTGAGTGTTTCTTTTTGCGGGGTGTTGTTTGTTTTGTTGGTTGTGACGGTGGAGTTCACCGGTCAGGGTGGACCAAGACCTGTCAAAGCAAAAGGAGCTGCACCTTGGATGGCAGACTTTGGCGCTTCCAAGTCCTCTGGCATAATTTAAAGTGTTTCGCGCCTCATCGAATTCCATCCGAGGCGGCATCTTCAGAACTGCTCGGGCGCCTTATGCCGTTTTGTGCCCGAACCTTACCATGAACGAAAGTCTCGAGTAGAAAGCCTGCAAGATGCAACAGGATAAAATACCAAACTAACAATGCTTTCATCAGGTACTCACACAAACACCTCGACTTTCATGCTTCATCCAAGTTACGGCTTCGTCCCCTCAGCAACCCCCAACACTTCATCCGCCATCGCCCGTCCGGCCGCCCTGCCCGAAAAGATACACCCGCCAAGGAACGTCCCCTCCAACGAGCTATACCCATGCACACCACCGCCACCAAACCCGGCCGCCTCTCCCGCGGCATACAACCCCGGAAACGGCGTCTTGTCCGCACGCATGACTTGGCTCTTGAGGTTCGTCTCGATCCCGCCGAGCGTCTTGCGCGTGAGAAGGTTCATTCGCACAGCAATCAACGGGCCATGCTTCGCGGTATCGAGCAGCTTGTGGGGAGCGGCAATGCGGCTGCGGCGATCAGGCCAGTAGGTGCGCGCGCTGTGGATGAGCATGGCCTGGGCGTCCTTGGAGTACGTGTTGTCAAACTGGCTGTCGCGCGCGTCGACAACGTCTTTGATCTTGTCGTAGTCGAGTTGCGGGGCGCCGGGGACGGTGGAGATGAGCTCGTTCATTTTGGCAACCAGATCAGTGAGGTTGTCGGCGACGACAAAGTCCTTGCCGTGCTTGACAAAGTTCTGGACGGGAATGGTGCCCTTTGACGAGAAGACGCGCTGAGTGAGGACCTGCCAGATCGACTTGCCGGTGACGTCTGGGTTTTGCTCGGAGCCCGACAGGGCAAACTCGCGCGCGACGATGCTCTGGTCGGTGATGAACCACGTGTAGTCGTATCCAGTGCTGCAGATATGCTTCAACGTGGCCAGCGTGTCGCAGCCGGGGAACAGAAAAGGAGGCAGCCGCTTGCCCGTGGCATCCAGCCACAGCGACGACGGCGCCGGGAGCACCCGAATGCCGTGGCCGGGCCAGATGGGATCCCAGTTCTGCAGCCCCTCGGTATAGTGCCACATGCGATCGCGATTGATAACATTTGCGCCCACCCCCTTCGCAATGTCAATCATCCTCCCGTCCACATGCGCGGGGACCCCGATCACAAAATTCTCGGGCACCTTGGGGCCCAGCCTATCCACCGGCCACGCCGCCTTGACCTTATCAACATTCCCCCCGATGCCCCCCGACGACACCAACACAGCCGACCCCATAATCTCAAACTTGCCCACCTCGACCCTCGACGACTTGACGCCCCGCGGCGACTCATCCCCCTCCAGCACCCGGCCCCTCACGCCGACCGCCCTCCCTGTCTTCTCATCAACCACCACCTCATCCACCACATGCCGCCACCTAAACTCCACCAACCCCTCGGCCTCCGCCTTCTTCACCGGCTCCGCAAACACGCGCACCACCTCCGGCCCCGTCCCCCACGTCAAATGAAACCTCGGCACCGAATTCCCATGCCCCTCGGCCCGCCCATCGCCCCGCTCCGCCCACCCGACATTCATCAAAAACCCAATCCCCCTCGCCTTCACATAGCTCTCCATCTCGTCCGTCGCAAAATCCACAAACGCCTCGGCCCACTTGCGCGGCCAATAGTCCTCCTCGCGATCGAACCGCGCGGAACCCATCCAGTCGCGCAGCGCGAGGGCGCGCGAGTCCTTGATGCCCATGCGCCGCTGCTCGGCCGAGTCGACGATGAAGATGCCACCAAGGGACCAAAAGGCTTGGCCGCCGAGGTTGGAGGCGTTTTCTTGGTCGATGAGGACGACGGGGACGCCGCGCTGCGTGAGCTCGAAGGCGGCGACGAGGCCGGCGAGGCCGGCGCCGATGATGAGGACGGGTTGCGGGGCCATTATGATCGGAATCCTGCCGCGTGATGGAGAGGGGAGATGCAGCGGGGAAATGAGGACGTGAATGATGAGGTTATGAGAGGTTGAATCGGAGACGGAGCCGGTGGCAGGCGCCGTTCGGTGTCAGCTTCCGAGCGAGTAAGGTAAGCGCGGTGGCATGATTCGGCCAATGTCGTGGCCGCTTGCGGTGGGGTTGGTTTGCGCCGAAGGGGAATCGCATGGTTTGCCTCGGCTGACTTGTCTCGGTTGGCTTGGCCAGTGAGGGGCTAGGGTTAGGGTCACATCGGAGATCCCAGGGGTTCAAAGGGGAAAGATGACCGAAAATGCGACGACGTGGTAATTGGAGTGGCGTGTTTCCTGGCGTGTCGACTGGATGTGGCGCATTCGTAGTTTGGTAGGAAAGGGTTGTTGGTGTCTTCGGGATGGACCCGGTCCACGGGGGAGTCCAATCCGCAACCTGACTTGAAGGACCTGTGCCTCAGGTTCGCAGGTTTTGGACCCAAATGCTGGTTACGGGGCCGGATTTCAAATGATCGTGGGAGAAAACAACAAAATCTTGGCCATGCCCATCATCTCCGCCATCAGAAGGGACCGGGGTCTGCCCCTTATTATTGGGAAAGTTGCGACTGACATGCAACGGTGGGGCTTTACAAGCGGTCGACAAAGCAATCCACCTTTCGGCGTTTGCCATCCATTACCTTATTCGAACCTCGTCAGCCCCATCTACTACTACACCAGCAAGTTAGCTTCTCCCTCTACCAATGGCATATGATGGAATGTGATCCAATCTAGCTTCAACTTCATACAGAATCCGCATCAAAGCACAACGGGTTTGTTTTTCCAGTTGGTCTTGTTTGGGTGGCTGCCGCGGCTACCACAGTGGCAAAGCCAGGCCTACCTCATCGCGTTTCCAAAGCGTAGCTCAATAACCTCTTGATTGAAACTTTTCCCAGGACAAGCCGGAGACTTGTGGCAACCTGATCCTCCATTCAAGTTTAAGCTGCGAAGCACAGTGCTGCCAAAATTGGGCATGAAATCATACAGCACTGCACACAACCAAAGGAACAATTTAAATTTCTCAGCATGGTCAAAAAGAGCAGAGTGAGCCGAAAAAAAGAAGGGAAACGGAGGATCAAAAGAGAGAAACAAGAGTTTGCGCAGATCTCCATCCGATATCTAGCCGTCCACGAAAATCGCACAGTAGGCATTTATCGCTGTGTCCAGATCCAGACGAGAAACTCTGTTCTGTAAACATGACCTTATAAGAGGAATCTCTTTATTGGAAAACATCATATTAGTGACTTTTTACCTTCTTTGATGGTGATGTTTTGGGCAAACTGAAATCTGCAGCTGGCTACCTCCAACTGGTTGCTGCAGGCACTCACAGTGGAACTGCCAGCGTTCTAATCCCATCACCAGTTCCCCGCACCTCCTTCTTTGAGGGTGTTGACGCTGCATTGCACTGACACTGCATTCCTGGGGAGCTACCACCACCCATTGTCCATTGGCGAGACGGTGTCAAAGCTAAAATCTACTTGTTGGCATCAATCTGCAACACCAAAATTTAGCTTGCTGCAAGAAGGTCATGTGTTTTTGACGTGGGAGGAAAACCGTCTCCGACCGCATCTCCAACCACCCCAACCACATCTCGGTCTTTCAAGTAGGTCCCGCCACAAGGTGTGGTTACACGGGAATCTCACGTCCCGCTGTTCCCTGCACGCCACGACGCGCTCCTAAAATCGACCATGCCGGTGTGACGGTGACAAATGATTGACCTTTTGGAAAGATGCGCGGTTCTTGCTCGTGCTGACGCTCTGTTTTGCAAGTTTGGCAGGTTTGGTAGCGATGAAGTATCACTGCAGCTCGCCCTTGCTGTTGTTCCCCAGATGGGGCCAGGGCACGACGGAAACAGGCCGCTGCACGATAGATTGTCTGTTCGTGGCGAGGCGCCGGTTGAAGCTTGGCGTTTAGATTTGGACGGCCTGGTCTGCGATGAGGGTCTGAAGGGGTGCAGGCATGTTGACGGCGATCCCTCTCGTTGCTGACAGAGATGGAGATGGATGTTGGTCGATTGGGAAGGGGTGTCGCTGAAAGTTCGTCTCGTCTTCTCGAATTGCTGTCCGACTACCGTACCCAGCGGCACAGTATGTTCTGAGCTAACCCCCCTCAGGATTTAGGTTCGCGGCATATGGACGGTAGGTAGATGCTTGGCGTTGGGGGCTTTTCGATGGAACCTTGGTTTCCCATCGCGCTGTGAGATTGCGAATGTCTCCCGCAATCGCGTCGCCGCCGAAACTCGCCACTTGTCTCTTTTTTTGCTCCTTGGATAAAGTCAATCGCGTCGAAAACCGCTCCCTTTGACCGTAGGATTGATCAGAGACTGCCGAAATCTCGGTCCCCTCATCCTCTGGACGAACGAGATTATTGCCATACGATGCATCGCAAAAATCCCCGACTGGACCCTTCATGAGGGGAACAAGGTTGGGGTAACGAAAAACATGGCCGCGCCGCTGACATGCATGTCCCCAGTCACATCGACGTTTGCAATGGAACCGTGGTCCCGTGTTGACAGTCTGGAAACTGGCTACCGCAATTAGACCGAGCCGTGGATCGACCTGTCAATGGCTCGTTTTGATTCGAACGTTGCTTCGATCGATAGCTCGTCTGCAAGCAAGCTCTGGGTGCGGTGTGCGTACCACTTGTGGGACGCTCTTTCCGTGGACGAACGGAATCCTTGTCCCGCACCCCGCAGCGGTCACTCAACATGCTCCGGGATTCTCAGACCCTTGGAGGAATCTCGGTTTGCAGTTTTGTCACGGACATATCATGCGCGTTCCTCGCTGTGGGTGGCCGGTCTCTGGTCCCCAGGGACTCGTGCGATCCCAACACCGACCTCAAGTACTGACTTTCAGGTTTCCTCTCTTCCTCAACTCACCATGGCGCCCGCGGTCAGACACGACGTCCACAGCCATGCTCACGAGGAGCTCCCAGGCACCGTTGACCTCAACGCGCGGGAGGGCGAGGAGACACACTACGGCCAGGCGCTATTCCCGGTGCCCTCTGCCGATCCCAACGATCCGCTGCAATGGACAAAGTTCAAGAAGCACATGATTCTGCTCTGCTGCTGCCTCTTCTCTTTCCTGGGCAACTCGGCTCTCATCGGACCGTCGACGTACATTGGCCTTTGGTCGGTTGAGTTCAATGTCTCGCCAAACACCGCTGCCGGGTTGGTCAACTACCCGAATCTGGCCTTTGGCTTCGGCAGCTTGATCTTGGTCCCCTGCTACCGGAAGTTCGGCCGACGCCCCGTCATGCTCTCTTCCATGATCATCTACGCTGTCGGCATCATCTGGGCATCCCAGGCCAAGACATTCGACGAACTGATGGGCGCCCGCGTCTTCCACTCTTTCGGCTCCGGCGTCTGCGAGGCCCTCCCCGTCCAGCTCGTCAACGACATCTTCTTCCTCCACGAGCGCGGCAAGAAGCTCGGCTGGTACACCGTTGCGCTCTGCTTGGGTGCCACCGGGCCCATGTTTTCGGGCTTCATGCTCGCCGGTGGCTACTCCTGGAACTTGTTCTTCTACGTTGAGTTCGCATTTGCCGTGGCTCTTCTCATCCTGGCCTTCTTCTACGTCGAGGAGACCCGCTACATCCGCAAAGTCATAACTCCCCCTGACACGCCACCAAACGGAGCATCACCCACCGACAAGGAGCAAAACGTTCTCGAACGCGAAGACACCTCCGTTTCCATTCCCCCGCGCAAGCCCTTCCTCGAGCAACTGCGCCCCTGGTCTCCGATCGACCACGAATCCGAGTTCTTCATGATGATGCTCCGCTCCTTCACCTACCTCCTCGTGCCCTCCACCTTCTGGGTCATCACCACCTACGTAAGTCCCCTTCCCAGTCCTTGTAACCCCTCTAACACACAGACAGGGCATCTACATCGGCCTGTGCGGCTTCGCCTTCTCCTTCATCTTCCCCCTCAAGATCGTCGCACCCCCCTACAACTGGCCGGAAACCAATGCAGGCCTCTTCTCCATTGCCTCCATCGCCGGCTGGGCCTTCGCCCTCCCGCTCCTCCCGCTCGTCGACACCCTCGCCGCCCGCCTGACCAAGCGCAACAACGGCATCCGCGAGGCCGAAATGCGCCTCGGCATCCTCCTCGTGCCCATGGTCGTCGGCCCCGCGGGACAAATCCTCTTCGGCATGGCCGCCGAGAAGAACCTGCACTGGATCGCGTACATGTTCGGCGTGGCCATGACGCAGTGGGCGGGCTTCTTCTACTTTACCGTGACGCTGGCGTACGCGGTGGATTCGTACACAGCGAATCTGTCAGAGATGCTGATTATCATGAACTTGGGCAAGCAGGCGATTAGCTTTGGGCTGAGCATCGAGGTGTTGAATTGGATTCTGAACAACGGATACGCCAAAATAATTGCGGGGGCGTTTACGGCGGTGCTGGTGGTGAACAATCTGGGCGTTATTGTGTTTATGCTGTGGGGTAAGAAGATTCGGGTGGCGACGTCCAAGACGTGGTTGGCCGCGATGCACAAGAGGAGTGCCGTGGCGGGAGAGACGCACTAGGTTGGATACTGTCTTTATACTACTTATCTTGCACCATAAACCCCGTGGATATGGCATTCATGTGCCTATCTAGGTGACTCATCTTGTTCTAGTATCAATGGCAAGACTCATCCTCAAACCGCTGGCTCAGAATTATCCGTGAGGTTACCTACATATCAACTTCAACATTGCTAATATCTCGACGCCCACGACCTGGCGTCCTTTTGTTCTCGTAATACGCCCACCACCTCTGTCGTAACATCAACCTCAAGATACACGTTGTCTCCACTCGTGACACTTAGCTCCTTCATCTTGCACATTAGGGTCGAATCCCGAAGCCCCGGCTGGGCAGTTACCCTCTCATCGAGATACAGCCTCTTCCCTCCCGTCTCCGGCACCGCCCGAGGGCTGAAATGAGGTTCTGGATCTGTAAACCCAACACGCAGCTGCGGGCTCCTACCGCCTCGGCCGTCAGATCTAATCAGCCATTCAAGAGAAACCTACATGTACACGTCTTTTCGTACACGGGCAAGCCCATAGCTCTCCAAATAATTGGTCTGCAGGGTGACCGTTGCAATAGGAATCTGCCTCGCGTAGAAGTGATCGGTCACCCTTGGCTCCCGAGCCTGGTGCCCAAAGTGGACTTCTGTGCTTTCGCCATCCCAGAAGCCGTGCGGTGTAATTTTCACAATTTCCGAGTTGATCTTTTGGTAATCGGTCGCAGAACTTATAAACCGCACACCAGCAATCCGCGAGCCAGCATAGGATTCCTCGACCTCTGGTCGGTTTGGGATAAAAATCTCCTTTGGAAGCCCCATAGGCCCGTCGTGCGTCAGGGGGAGCCGATGAGCATCGACTCTCGCAAAGGTCCTACCCCCTAGGTGCGAAAGCAACAGAAAGCATGCCTCCCTGGAGTCTACGCCGTTCTCGCAGTCGAGAAGAGCGTAGAACTCTCCGGGGTTGGATTGGCTCCAGACTGGACGGTAGAATTCGCTGCTATTCGGGGGACCCATGACTGGGGTCGAGGTTGGGTCAAACAGCGAAAAGGTTATCTGGATTCCCCGGTTGGTCATACCGTACACCCTTTTGTGCCTCACGTTCTTGCCCCACTCCAAGGAGACGGTATAGGCGTCACCCTTCCGCCCTTTCTCGGGCACTCTGCGGAATTTCCCTGAATCCCTGAATTCGGCGGGCGATCTGGCCAAGAGGCCCCTTTGAGTAAATCAGGATGCTTCTTCGGCCCTCCAGCAGAACATGGTGTGGTCGTAGGTGGTCTTCATGATTTCCTCCTGCAGTCGCAAAAAACGCCTTTTTGCTCTCTCCGTAGAGGAGGGGCATGTTGATGTCGAAGATTCCCATCAACGAATACGCCGTGTCCTCGATGCGAGTTGTCTGCCGCTGTGACGCCCAAGACATTTTTCGAGCAATAGACCAGCTCCTCGATGTCGACGAGAACTCATCCAAGACGTCGCGAGAAATTCCCGTGGTATTTTTCAATGGTTCGTACAAACGAAGCGATAAACCCTGCAGATGACTGCCTTCTGGGCCGGGCAAGAGAGACACCCTTCCCAGGTTTCTTGAGGTCCATGATGGCGGACCAACTGGCGTTATAAAAGGTCCTCTGACGCGGTGCTAGGAGTTCCTGGAGGGTCCAGCCACGCGTAAACCATTGTGACGCGGCGACCTGGTGGTGTAGCATGGTCCGCTCTTCATCGTTCACATCAAGACTCCAGGCTGGAGCAGCAACGGAAACGTCGGCGAGATAGATGTAGCAGACAGCAGAGTCGCCATACCAGGCGTACATGGAATTGATGGCCTCGGATAGTTCGGCGCTGCTGGACTGGTCGATGCAACAAGTATCCACCCAGCAATAGCCAAGTCCGTCCTCTTTTGCTTGGTCGATGCAGTACCGAATCTTCTGGAAGCCTTTCATCGGACTGGAATTCGAGGGGTCGGCCTGGGTGGTGTAGTCCTTGAACGTGACCTCTTCAGTTTCCCATCGGTGCGAGAGGATGGCGTATGCAGGGATGTCGCCGTAGAACTCCTCGAACGCGAGAGCTTGGGCGTTGAAGAGGCGCATGGCGGGGATGGGTTGAGGCTTGTTGCAGGAGGAAGCTTGACCGAGGGAGAAGGCAAAGCGCAGCCTGGCTTTCCGTTTCCATGAAATCCCCCTCGTCGCGTGCGGTTTTGGCCTGCGCGTTCCGCATTAGGTATCATCCTTGGCTCTGCCTCTCGTTGGATTGGCAAACTTTTCCAGAGTCCCAAACGTCGGGCCAGAAGCTGTGACAGTGGTTACGAACAATACTAGTAATACAGCGCTACATAAAAGGCACTACCCCATGTCTTCTTCCAAGGAAATCTTACTTGTATGATACCACTAAGTACCCGTCTTCAAAAAGCGAAGTTTCCAGCCTGTGAACCATTTACTCCGACTCCTCTTTTTCCTACCCTCTGAGCTCCTCGCGACAGGAGCGGCCGTCACGGTCTGAATCAGATCCCATGTGGTATCGATATTTGCCTCCCTGAATTTCTCACGGATGAGGGTCGTGTCATGGCCGTTGCTCTCAAATTCGGCCAAAGTCCTTTCCGCTGCATGCAAACGCATGCCGTCGATAATTCCTCCATTACGAACCAGTATATCGCACATCTCATATCTCCCTGCGCAATCCAACCTCCCTTCGCCCTTGAACTCCTCTGGGTGCTCGAAAATCCAGTGGATTGCTAGTCGAGGGGACCTTTGCGCGCTCGCAAGTTTAGGATCAGCGCCTCGCTTGATGAGCTCCTCCGCAACGGCAGGCGAGGCAACGTGGAGTGGCCTGCATTCTGGAATGCCGATTGATGAAAAGAAAGTGAGCGTGGTGTTGGGATCTTGGCCGCAATCAAGAGCTAGCTTAACGAGTGTGAGCAAAGTGCCTGTGGGTATGCTTCGCATCAGCGGATCAGGCAGCGTTCTGTCTTCCTCGTCGGCGCCTTTTAGCCTGCTTGCCCACAGTTCTGCGAGTACCCGGGGGAAAAAGTGTGGATCTTGCGTAATTCTGAAGCCATTGTCGAAAAGTATCTGAGCCGTGTCCAAATACCTCGCTTCAAATTTCCCACTAGGAGGAAAAAAGAAAAGAGAACTGAGAAGCGGCCACCGATCCTCTGGGGACCCAAGCTGTAGTCTTCCATTTCGTTCCACCCAATCTCTGAGACAGAGGTTCAGGCCGAATGATGCGGCGAGAAGGAGGAAGAGATAGTCCCGCATGGGGTTCAGCCTATCGCTGGCGGGATGAAATCTTGTTCCGTGGTCGAAGACCTGCAAATCACGGAATCTTATGGTTGATAGGAATCTGTACTGACTCTTCCCGGTCGTGCCTTCAGATAGCACGGCGTGGTGTGCAAACAGTCCCAGATCAGTCTCCCCTCCGTCGACCAATCCACTTGACGCAAAACGTGCAGGTCGTACCGCAGGGCCCCATGAACCCGATAAATCAGACGGGAAGTATATCCTGGCCCTGGTGGGTAGCGTTGCGTACCGGGCAAGTAGCCGGGCTGAGCCTTCGCCGAGAAAGATTTCGATTTGTGTTGCGTCAACATGTTCCCGAGCTTCTATAGCTCTGTGGGCGAGCCAATACTTGGTGTAAAAGGAGTGGCCGCTCTCGTGAAGGATGGTGGTCATGTGGTCCCCTACTACAATTCTCTTGAACCAGGGGCCCATGATGAATTCAAGCACGGTTTGATGCATGAACTGCGGGCGAGAAATGCCATTTTGGAGCTTAATTTCGACCAACCCTCCGCTCCAGGTGTGAATGTCATCACGAGCACCTCTTTCGTCGGATGTCAGAGATGTGGTCGCGGCGGCGAGACTGTGCCGCCGGTCAGGCAAGGCTCGCAGCATGCTCAACCGTTCCACGGCCTCTTCGAATGTTCCGCAATCTGAAAGCATCACTGCGTCTCGTACCTGCAGTGCTGTAAATGGGGGATCGGTTTGACGGAAAAGCAGGTCGAGAAGGGCGAACGTGCGAAAGCGATATTGTTTACTGATTCGCTCGACAATCATTTCGTAGAACTCCAAGAGGTCTTCGGGCAGCTTCTCCAGCTTCGTTTCCAGGTCGCGCAACGTCACAGATTCTGGGGCCTGTTGAATTGTTTCCAGTAACACCCTGGTAGCAAGTTTCACCCAAAGGAAGATGCCATTGGCCCTCTCGATGATAGCCGGTACCAGCTGTGCCCAGAGTTCACTTGGCTGGCTCACTCCGGCCAGAACTGGCATAGACCTAACAGTGTATTGTTGAATGTCGCTTTTGGTGTGAGCTTGGATTGCAAATCCCGGGCAGGAATCGAAATGAGCTTTTAGAACCGCCGTCGGCCTGCTTGACATGCACACCTTGATTCGGGTTTTCGACGCTGCGGAGACATCCAGCAGACTCTTCATGAACCGGCTGATAGTGTCGTCCTTCCCGTCAAACTCGTCAAGAGCATCAAAGAAGAGAATTAAGTCGATGTGCACCAAGTTTTGGCCAAGTAACAGTCGAAGGAGCCTCTCAAGCCGGGGTATCAGCGCCAGATCGTTGCAGTCCCGAAATGCTTTCCCCACTTCAGAAAGGAAGCTGAATTCTGGGCCGGTGCCGAAGGGTTGGAATGTTGTCGTAAGATTTTTTAGACGGGCCGAGATAGACTCGATCCGAGCTCCCACTGCCGCCATCTCTTCTTGATACTTGGCTTTGTTGTTCGAAGTAATTGCTCGGAGTTGACGCTGAAGCACATTGGCCCTCTCTCTGCTGGGAGGGGCCAGAGGCTCCTTTTCTTCGGAGAGCGACAGCTGAGATAATTCACTTTCAATTTTCGACACGGTCTGAACAGTTGTCGCCAAGTCCTTCTGAATACGGGCAGATTCGGCATGATGGCAAGATAACTGCTCCTTCAGGCCCTTGTATTGTTTCCAGGTATGTTGATGGCGGTCCGTAAACGGTTTTCGAAGAGGCGTCAGGATCTGGAGCACGAGACTGCGGAGCACGCCTCCAAGGACTTCTGGATCGCTGAACCTCGATGATGGAAGAAAAATCCAGCCACAATCTCATGCGAGTTCCTCAACCAACGATGGAGAAGGTTTCGTGTTTCATCGCTCTGAAATATAAGCTTCATAAGGGTAGACTTGCCCGAGCCGGGCTTGCCATGGATCCAAAACAATCCAGCTCCTTCCTGAAGCCATGTCGAGAAAGTCTCAAGCTCGAATATCCAGTTGAAGGTGTCTTCGAACGGGTCGTCTATGCTCTTAACACGAAAGTCAAGCTCTGAAGAGTAGATTTCGCCGTGCAACTCTGCATGTTTATTACATGGTCAGCTTGATCGAGTTATCTTGTGTACTAGTACTCAAAGTCATGGAGCATACCGTCAAGCGCTGAGAGAGTCCTCCCTAGCTCAAGGAGCAGGGGATCGTCGCTGAAGCCAGGATCTGACACTTGAAGGTCAGGGGGGCTCCAGCTCTCCCGATTGGCGTCGGGGCCACGTGCAACACCACTGTCCATTGCAGGTTGTGGTTGATCGGGAATGAACTTGTACACCTCGCTGATGGCGTCGACCACTAAAGCCAGGTCGCTGTGACCTTTTCCAAATTTGACCATGTTGGAGTGGTCTTCGTTGATCGGGATCATGAGGCTAGACCGCGACTCCAAGCCAGGCTTTGAATAGCGACGGGATGTCGCAGAATGTCGGCCTACCAAGACTTTCTTCGGGCCATCCCTTTCCCTTCTCCACTTCCCATCCTCTTGTAGCTGTCCCGCGGTCAGTGCCTCTCCAGCAAAACTCAAAACTTGAGTTGGTAACATACCGCTGCTATTGGGGTTTTCTTGGTTTCGTACGTCCAAACAAGCCGTGCCTTTTTGAGGAATGCCAATCCCTCGAATCTTTCGTTGAGGTCTTGGACATAGTCGTTCCCACCGTCCTGGGATAGGGACAGAATGAATCGCTCATTGGGCTGCCCTTCGACCATGGACATCAGATGTGCCTGGTCCATTCCAAGAGTCGGGACACCGCACATCACAGCCCCCCGAATGTTGTTTAGGATGCCAGAAATACCCTTGTCGAGCGAGTTGGCTATCTGAACCATGGCTTCCATGAGTACAAGACCTCCAAGGCTGTGGGCAAGAAAGACGGCGGGCTTCGACTCAGTCCGGTTCCACCCGCCTGACCGGAGATGCAGCATTGACCGCAATATCGTGAATAGACTGAAATGATTCGCTTCCCGGCAGCTCAGAGTCGTAACCGTATATTAAGGTTCTGAATCCCTTTGGCGCAGCATCAAGAATCCACATGAACGACTTATCGGGGCCGTGTGGTTGCCAGGAACCGAAAGGATGACTCGCGAGGCCTGGAATAGCAATGCAGTCGACAACATGTTGGGAGGATATGGGCTCATGCATGGCTGTCAAGACACGGAAGTGTGTGTCGAGAATCAAGACGGTACCAATCTGCTCGCCTGGCTCGGTGATGGGAAGCTCCCACTCTCGGCGATCCGCAATCGGCTTCAGCCGCTCTGGCATGCTTTTCATCTGGAGGGTGGCCACTCTTGTTGACGGATTCTCGTAAACGGATGGCGCTCTTGTGACAGAGTAAACGACAATGTGGTCGGGGGGGAGTGCGAGGAGATGACTGAGCAGGCTGCCCACGGCTGCAGGCTTCGCAAGGCCGTCTGGCAGGTTGCGCAGACGGAAAACCTTGGAAGTCCAATCCGAGTTGGCCATCCTCTATCATCACCGCCTGGCGCAGCCGTGGGGACTTGGAGTCGCAGTATTTGCGGCCAATCCCTCGTACCCATGAAGAACAAGAAGTTGCGTTCGAAGTCGGACCGCAGAGGTTGCCGCCCAACCCCTCGCTTGCCGAAGATGAAGCGCGCCCCCGGGCTCTGACGAGCCATGATTGGTTGACGATTGCGATTGGCTGGAATATTCCGTCCATGAAATTGCATGCTCTTCCAGATCTGGAGAAAACGCAGTAAAAAGTGCAACGCTTTGGCCCACCTGGCTTTTTTGGGGCGTGTGGGACCCCTCCATGCCTGAGGCTCTCCTGCCCAGCCGTTGTTGTTGCTTCCCATCCCACCAACAAAGTCATTGCGCCCACGTTCCACACCCAAAGATGCGCTTACCTGTCGAGAGCCTCCCGTCCTCTCTGCTGACGTTCTACTGCCCTCTCGAGCCATCACCATTGTTGGCATCTCGAGTCCAATCCAGTCTCGCTGGGGTTCCAACTTGGGGGTTGGTCGATGATAGTTCACAGGCATTCCCAACTCCAATTGTTGTCCAATGGACGCATCGTACTGAGCTTGTCTGTGAGAGATGTTAACATTCGAATGTCAGCCACGATCTGAAATTCCCTGTGACCCCAAATGGCCGACTTCCTCAAGGAATGGCTTCGGCATGTCTCTGAGCTCCTGGCAGGGGCCGCGGGCCTCCTCTTCTAGCTCAAGGATCCTCAACATACCTCTCGGGTAGAAATCTTCCCATGTGTCGGTCCACGTGTTGTCTCGTTTCAAAGTACCAGTGTAGGTCGTAATGCGAAACTCAGACCTGCCGAGGCGGGGGACAGTGCGGCTGAGTTGGTGAAGTTGGGCCGCCGCGAAGGCAACGCAATCCGGCGGCGGTAGCCTCCTTGCAGATGGTGAAAGGAGAGCAGAATGGAATGGCGATCAGGGTCTGAGTAGGTCCCCATGCCAGAGGCTTAGGGCTGTCGTTCGTTATCTGGAAGAAGACGTGTGTCAGATAACCCAGCGCGAATTCAGTAGTGGATCAGGAGCTTCCAATCACCTTGAGAAAAACGAAGTTTTGGTCTTTGCCGTTCCCGTCATCTCCACCGATGTCGAAGTCGATTCGGCCAGTCGTATTCCAGTTACTTGCGCCATGGCCATGGCAGTTCTTGACTACGGCCCCACACGGCAGTTCTGTCCGTCAGGCATCAGCAGAGACGCACGCACGATTGCGCAACACCCGCGCGACTGCACATACCTTGAATGATTGCTTACCCAGAGAGATCCTCGCTGATGATGCTTTACGTTGGATTGCCCGTCGAAGTAATCAGACATGGCGCAGTTCGTCGCCGTCGAGCAGCTTCTTTCCCGATGCAGGCGAAGTGGGCCAGCTCAACGCCCCCAAGTCAAGCGGGGCCAGGAGATGCACGGGCGGGGAGAGAGCAGGCAGGCGCGGTCATGAGATGCTGCTGGTTCTTTGTCAGATGGCAAACAGGGCTCTATTGGAAACAACCTGGTCTGCGCGTCCTACCCTTCAAAATTGTGAGCCCAATTTGCATAAGGTAGACAGCCTATATCCGAGCGTCTCGGTTGGCACCAACATTGCGCGCCAAACTCGCATCCGTATCCCGTGTGTGACCTAACGAAGTGACGGACGGGCACCGGCTAGTTGCAGGCACTGGTAATGACGACAGGAGCGAGAAAGACTCCTCGAAGAGCTCAGTTGGTCCTGATGCTCCTTGTTCCAAAGGTCTTTCTGGATCTAAGGCGCCATCCGACCATGGCTTGGCACCCGTATTCGGTCTTCAGCAAGGCAGAGAAAAGGCCGACTGCATACCAAGCCTCATTCTCGGGCGTGTTTTCGGGTATTTCCTCCTTCATCTATTATCCTACCATCAGAAAACTCAGCGTCTCGATCACTGCAATCAATCTTACCGTCTCGGCCTACCTCAGTGTTGCCAGGGTGTTTCCAAGCGGCATCATCGCGGACCTCAGCACACCTGTCGAGCACGGCTCATACGTTGGGGTGTTCTTTGGCCTTCTTTCTCGAGACATCACGGGAAGTTGCTGGGAATGGCGTAGTCACAAACCTTCTCCGATAGCATCGGTCTGTCTACCAGCTCCTGAGCAAGCACAACGCCGGCCCCGCTCGCAGGTCAGTTGCAACTACTTCAGGAATCCGAATTCCAAACCCGCTCTCATACTTGGCGGTACTTCTTCACACGCCCACCATTGTCGTCGTCAATGTTGGCCAGTACGCAACCTACATGTAAATGACATTCTTAGCTTTCCCATTCAGAAGGCCAGGCTCCGGCCCGTCTTCGTGCTCTTGGCGATATCCACTTGCTCTATGACCGGGTACGGCTGGTCGTTGGAAGCTGCGCTGCCAGTGATATTGCGGTCCCGCTTGTGATGCAGTTCCTCTTCGGCGGCAGTCAGGTGGTCGCGTTTGTCAACTTGAGCACGCTACTCGCCGACTTCAATATGGGCCGTAGTTCCACGGCGCAAGTTAGCTATAGTCTGGTGGGATGCGCCATGGCCGCGAATGTGGTTGCAGCACTTGAGCCACCGGTCCAGAGCGTTGGTGTTTCACGGTATACGTGGCGTTGGGCGCGCCATGCGTTCCAATGCTTTTGGTGCTGCGGACATATGGGTAGGTGTAGAGGAAGATGGAAGCGCAGGCAGCGTCGGAGTCGGAGGCGAGAGATCTCAAGCCGCAAACTAACGAGCAGATCAAGTCAAGTGCGCCGGTAGGTAATCATTTTGCTTGAGTAGAGGATGCAAGGTGATACAAGGACCATGTTATCACACATTCTCATGAAACCAATACAATAAATACAAAGACTTATTAGCTAGATGGTACTGGCAGAACAATCGGTCCTCAAACGACAAAGCAGACAATCTCCTGGAACTCGTTGCAATATCGATGCGGAACGAGCACGATCAAGACAGGACCCGATGATTCGGCAGCCGTGCTCCACTGCTGCTGCTGCGGCCGCCGGCTTAGCTATCGTTGGCGGCTATTCGGGTGGCTTTCTGGCCTTGTTACGGCAGCAGCCGTCGTGGCCACTTTGGCGTTACGGCTGAGGCTGCAGTGTCTGTCCCGGCGGGGCTCAGAGTGTTTTCGTCGAAGCCATCCGGATACTTCGTGATGAGACGTTCCATTTCCGCCATCGCCCTTGCACAGGAAGTGTTAGCAGGTACGTAGTGTCCCCCGAGGGCTCTCTTGGTCTATATCTAGAAGGGCTTACATCTTCCTAAACTTCAGATCCTTCGCGTACAAAGCCGAAACGAGGAAATCATATCGGCTGTGTGATACTGTCAGTAGTTTCCCCAGCAAACACAGCATCTGGGCAACGCGACTGCTGGGGTCCCAAGCCCTGTGTTGCTGATGTTGAGGGGTGGCGGTGAGCCATCAGAGGTACTTACAGAGCATATAGCGCGTTTCCATCTTCCCAGTCCTCTTGCGGCTCCGAGCGGCTCATCGACTTGTAATACTCGGCGAAGAAGGGCCGGCCCATCTTGTACCGGGAAGCCCTCCAGGTGCCCAGATCCGCTTCGTTGTGGCCCCAGAACGCACACGAGTCGAAGAGGATGACTTCGCCCGTGTCCCTGTCAGTCATTGTGTTACCCGGCCATAGATCCGCTGTGATGAGCGAGTTAGCCAAAGGTCAGCAGTGCCTTGAAAGCAGGGTTAGACTAACAGTGGATAAGGCAGGGTTGAATCGACCGACCACCGGTTTCGAGGGGCCGTAGAAGGCGCGGTATCACCTTGCTAAATAGGCTCTCCTTCATCTTCTCCAGGTCGTCGTTTTTTCCATGAGCCTTCTCCTCAATCTCGAACATCTGGCGCATCGCCTGCGTGAACCATACTTCCCACGAGCTCTGCCATGTATTGTCGTTGGGAATGTTGGCCAAGTGTGTAGGCACGTGGAACCCGAACTGCCCGTTCGGGGACTTGCCCATGCTCGCTTGGTGAATTCCAACAATAATCGGGACAAAATCAGAGGGTTCGGGTACCTTGTCCACCATATCGTGGAACTCGCAGAGGTAGAACCATGTCGCCGGGTCGTCCTCATAATTGCCAAACGCAATAGGTTTCGGTACGTGGTTGGGGCTGTAGAGGTGGAAGGCAGATTCGGATTCGAAGCTGCCTTCCATCATCCTTCGGCCATCTTCACCGGAGGTCGACTGCGTAGGAGAGTGTTTGTTAGCAGCTGGGTAGCACCCTCGAAGGCAACTCGGCCAACTTGTTGGCGATGAGCGTTGCTGTCTCCCCGGACATGGCTAGATGCAAATTATCCCTCGTAAAGTTCAGTGTGCCAGAGAGGGGAGCCTGTGCGAGCGGTGCAAGCAACTGGGTGACAATCGTTGTCTTGTAGTGGTGTTCCGTAGAAGGAAGACTGCAGGAGAAGAGAGTTAGCTGTGCTGGAAACACCATGTCAGAGAGGTGGGGAAAAGCCCTAACCCTCACAGACCCTGGATGGAAGGGAAAGACACAGGAGGGCTTTCGTAATGACTTACTCAACTTCGCAATGCTTTGAATTCATGATCATGCCTATGGCTGCGATGAGATGTTCGACTCAATACATTATTCCTCCTTAGTTCGTTTGATTGGCAAAATAATAAGCTGTCAAGACGAATAGGTATAGGACTTGAAAACTCGATTGAATTTTATCAATGTAACTCTAACTTGATACTACTGCTTGTCACATCTCCTTTCACTCTAACCAGGCCCATCAAATATCCCATCAGGGAAGTCAAAGTCGAGCTCGAGATTCCCATACGGCTCTTCCACATCCGGCATGTCCGCAGCACCAAAGAGAGCATCAGCGGACATCATCCCAACCTCTTCTAATGGCTTGAGAATCTCGTGAAACGGAGATTGTCCCTCGGGCTGCCTTGGCGCCGTGGTGAAGTCGAATATCTCGGCCATCTGCGTAGTCCCTCTTAGAACAGGAGACAGCGGTCCTGATTCCCTGCCCTGCTGACCGCTCCCCTCAGAATTGCGGCTGCTTTCTCCGTTTGATTCAGCCCTTCCATCTGTCGTCGAGCCACTCGGTCTGGAAATTGCGACTGCAGATGCTGCCCCCCTCCTCTGTCCAGTACGTTCTGGAACCAGTCCCGGGGCGTTAGATCTCCTTATTGGCGCCGTGGAAGAACCCTCCCGAGAGGCGGCTGGCCGAGATCGAGCAGGGAGAGCTGAAGGCCCAGATTGCGTCGATGCCCAGGCCTCATATACCATGTCCATTCCCATGATCAGTATCCGCCGCTCGTTTTGATGCCGCTCCTCCTCGGGGATCTCACTGTCTGACACTCTGTTGCTGTCAAGAAGACGCAAAACCTCGTCCAGCGAGTCCTGTGCGTGGTTGTGCCAATATTCGCGGAAGTTCCACAAGTCGGTGGTCAAGACGGCATCCAGATACGGCGAGAAAGGCCGCGGTTTCTCTGGAAATATGATATCCCACATGACGAACCACTGCTCCTCTGCGCTATGGTTGGGATTTGCTCTCCGGCGTAGGGCTCTGTCGACATCAGGCGTTATGCGTCGAGTTGGCTTCCCGGAATATGACTGCAGTTGACACCTTGAATGTGTTCGTATAAGCCAGCCGCTGTCTCAAAGACCTGGAAGCATCTTTGACAGTAGGCGGCAGGGGTATGCTTCCGCGTCAGATGCTGTTTGACGTCTCGAACCCGGGAAAGCCTATGCCTGTGGCAACCTTGATGGTTCCCAAATGGCCTGAGTTTCCAAAACGGACATGCGAAGGACGGTGGAACTCGTAGTCGCTTTTCTGAGGTTTGTCTTGGGTCGTCTCCAGCGTCGTCCCGCCCCTTTCCCTTCTCCTCGACCTCATCGGCTCGTGTCCGTTTCGAAGCGCCTGAACCTGTTTGCTGGCCGCCGGCCGACGAATCTTCGGGCGTAAAACAGGCTACCGAGTCTGCAGGCTGCGGTGTTCCTCCGTGAAGTTGCTGCTGCTGGACGTAGAAACACTGGACAAGATGAGCTGTCACGGTCCTGGTGGCGAGATGTAGCGGGCTTTGGGCATCGATTTCTGGGATGGACTCTGTTGCGTCCGAGATGGTGAACAACTCCGAATCGAATGTCGATTCCTCACCCAGCGACCCAGTCTCGCTGGGGCATAGTGGCAAGGACACCCTTGACGGACTGTGTCGCAACACCGAGTTCAAGTCCGGAGGTTTTGCCACGACTCGACTGCGACCTCGCCCCACTCCATCCGAGTATATCACCTTGTCAACTTCTTTGCCGTTGAGTTGCGTGGACATCTGGATGTCTCCATTGTGACAGCGACCGTCTGCTTCTTCGTCGCCATTTTCGTAATTGGTAGAATATGGTCCACTGCTTGTGCTGGCGAAGTCATTGCGGACAGGAGCCGGCCCCCCCTTCGACACTACTCTGGTGTCTCCTTGCTCTTGGATCCCAGGGTTGTCGCCAGCTCTTCCCGCCGGTGCGTCAAAATCTCGCCCGCGCCTTCGATGCATTCTGAGGTTACTATGACGCCTATTCTCCAAGTTTACAGTGATAGCCCCTGAGCGGGAAGGCAAGTTGACGTTTTCGATGACTTCGCAGGGGCGGACTGTCGCTGGAAGCTCGGAATAACTCATAGCATACTGATACCCGCTGTGATCCAACCGTCCAAGTTTGTGGAGGTGTTGAATCATGTAAAAGTCGGGTCGCTGTGTCTCACTGGACTGCCAATCGTTAAGAATATGCTGCCTGATGTGTTGCATCCGTTGCTCAAAGACTTCCCTAGCTTTCAATGATGGGTCCGCCATGCTTGGTGTCGAGAGACCGTTCGAAAGGGGGGTGATGGTCACAAAACCAGCAAACCATTCGTCGTGGAACCTGTTCCCCCAGATGTTGAAGATGATGGCGGATCCAGCTCGCCTCATCATTGCCTCGGAAAGTGGCATCGCAGCCCAAAAGGGAACTGAATTCGCACCAGAGAATAAAGTTGGTGGTCGGGTTGTTGTTATCATTTGGGAGCAACGCGAGATTTGTCCAACTTGCAGCTGGAGGTGGAGGAGGAAGCGTAAATATGCTGCGAGATGTTGAATTACGCCCGAATGCACTTTCTTCCGGAACACTATAAGGAGACCGTTGTTCATCTTTCAATTGTTTATGTCTCTGGAGGAATGCAAGCACGTCGTCTTTCGATGCCGCGGCAGCCATTGCGTATCGGGTACATCCAGAGAATGACGCGGAGACTAGTTTAGGCGTCAGCCAGAGATTCAGTCACTGCAATGACACATACCTCGTACCAACACACCAGGGCAATGTCTGTCGTCTGGTCTTGGTGGAGTGAAAACTCAGCAGCCCAGCCCCTAGGTATGTCGAATTCCGGACTTGGGTGGAAATTGAATGCCAGGGTGAAAGCTCGAAAGCACTGATGTGCTCTGTGGCTTGATTGGTCCATCAAGCGCAACTTGCATATTTCTCCTCGTCAACGTTGCTGAGTGGTCGAGCAGATACCGAGCTGCAGCTCAAAATTTTCACCAACGAGCCAGAGTGATTAATCCAGCGAGGTTTTCCAGCAGAACCAATGAAATGAGGCCGATTTGGCGAAAGGACGACGTGCAGCTAAACGAGGGAATTGTTGTCACCTTTGAAGATATTCCAGAGCTAGCAAATCGTCAGCTGTGTCCCCCGGACGAGAAGAGGCCACGAACCATGCAAGATCAAACCAAAGTAATCCCCCTCTCGGGCAACCCGTCCGGAACCAAGGGCAACAACGCTGACCCAACCACCACATATTCTCCCTCCCGACCACTGCCTGTCCCTCTCACCACCATCCATCCCGGCACCCCGGGGAGTTTATACACCCAATCACCGGCCTCTGCCGCGGCGGGACCCGTCCCCATAACACACCGACTTGCTCCCACCACAAGCCCATCCATCTCTACCACGAAGAGCGTCCTATCCCTCCCCTCCGCAAACAATTCCACCACCCTCTTCACATACCCTCCCGCCCTCCTCACATACCTCTCCGCTCTAACGTTCCCCGGCACCAATCTCTCCCTCACCTCAGGCCACCCTTCCCCTTCTGTCCCCTCGTCAAGAACAGACTTGAACTCCTTGAAATCACGCCACTCCTCCTTGTGGTCCGCAAAGTTGATCGGCGCCACCCATTCCTCCCTCTCGTAGCGCACGTCCCGTTCTGTGACTGATCGGCCGTCTATGCTCAGCCGGAGCGTGTACACCACATCGACGAGGCGGGGGCGAGAGAGGGATTCGATGCTAGCGAAGACAGCGGAGGGGAAAAGACGGGGTGTGAAAGGCGTGTCTTTTGGGGGCAGGGAGGGAAGATAGATACGGTTTTCAGCGTGGAGAGCGCGGATGCGGTGGTACCAGGCTATGAGGCCAGGTATGGGGTGGGTTTTGGCGGATTCAGGTGTTGACGGGCGGGGATGACGCGGCGTGGTGAAGGTGATGCGGCCGATGGGAATTGCGCCATCTATGAAGAGGGTTGCGTTGCGGATGGAGTATGGAGCCTTAGTGAGTGTGGGCGAAGGTGTGTCTGTCTCTATACGGGCAGGAATGGTGAATTGCGAAGAGACGGCCGGGTTTGAATGAGGGTTTCCCCAATTGGGAACCCATGACGGTCCTTTGGGCGGTGGGGAGGCGGTCGTAAAGCCGGCGTCGCAGAGCATGGTCAGTGCGGGAGGGTGGAGGCTGACGACGGAGATGAGGAAGCGCTGAAAACATTCGGATGATGGGGCGTAATAGTCGATAGGGTTGTTCGGAAGACCCATAGGACTGAGGATAGCGAGCATCGAGTACACCATGTCGTGCGGCTGAGTGGATTTGCGTTCTCGAAGTGCAACGCGAATTCCTTCGAGGTATAGGCCTGATGCCCCTGTTGAGGGAGCGTGATAGTACGGAGCATAGCGGCCTTTGGACAAACTCAGGGGAGTCGACCAGCCTGGACGGCATCCAAAGATGATGTGGCTCATGACCCACCAGCCGCTCAGGAGCGGGAGAAGCCGATTGCCCATCAGAACGAGGACGAGAAAAGCAGCGAGCAGGATAAAAATCGGCACGTAGCTCTCTGAACCCAGGAAAGCGTACACGACGAACCATAACCCGCCGAACAAAAGCCCGAACACTAGCGCGATGAAAAGCACACTCCCGACGACTAATTTTACTACGCGAGCAGCCTTATTGTACTGGTCGAGAGTAAGGAGCCGTTCATAATTGCTCTCTGGTGCAAATATGGTTGTCTCGTCATCGCCATCCGCCGAACGGGATCCGAGCCAGAGCCACATGGCGATTGTGGCACGCCAGCTTTCGAGAGAAGTGGCCGTTGCTGAAGGCATTCCACCAAGCAACTTGAGAGGGTCTTCGTCAAGATAGTCGTTACTGGAAAGCAGCAGCCAGTCGTGTCGGAACATGAGATACGTCGCGAGGTCTTCCCAGGAGAGTGTCTTCTTTCCGCAGACAATGGTTGGATTGGGCGCCAGGATCACTTCCTGAAATGTCCACGCTCGCTCGATCCACTGTCGTCCGAGGATCTCGTCGAGATCCACGCCGTGCACTATCCAGCGGTGTGTGGCCCAGACTCGCGCGCGAGCAAACGCCTCAGACAGAGTACGCATTCTTGCGTGCCACATGCAAGCCGAAGTCGCGCGAAAGCCCCGCGGCCAGTCGTCCCGGGACGTAGTAAGCAGATGGAACGGCAGCCGAGCACTCATCTTTGCGCAAAGAGCCAAGTAGTCCATTGCGTTGTCTGACTTTTGGTTGCCCGGGCCTAACCAGATGAACAACCGCTCACATCCAGCGTAAATCCGGTTCATCAGTGGGATCTGCGCTGCCTTTTCGTCGCTGTCGTCCTGATTGATGCAGATCGAGTCGACCCAGATGGTGATGGCACCGAACCGATTTCGGACGTGTTGGAGGGCGCTGTAGCAGTTCGCTGTCAACTCCAGGTTGAATCCCTGTGGGCAGCATTGCAACTGATCGCATGGACTGGCCTTTGGCCCCCAGGTGTACGACAGGGCTGCGTAGGACGGTGAGTCGTTGAGCGAAACAACCCGGACCCTTCCTACCAGCGGGCTGCCCTCGGCTGTGGCCGCGCAGATGTCGAGGAGACGAACGGATTGGGATCCGTCTGTTAAGGGAATGGACTTGTAGAAGTCGCTTCGTGCGCTTTGAATGGGGTCATCCATTCTGCGACGGCGCCGGAATCATTGTTGTCAGTTCAGGAGCGTTGGTTGCGGGAATGGGCTTTGGCCTCACCCTGGCTGCCTGTTGGAAGAAATGTGCGGCTGAAATCGGGGGTCTTGATGTTTCAGGCAGCACTCGAGCACGCCACTCAAGGTACCCCTGCAGGAGACGTCTATGCCCTCGGGCTGAAGCTCGCTTGGACAAGTCTGCAGCTAGCACTAATAGCCATTGTCTGCTTCCCAAAGGATTTTCCGGAGAGAATACACATTCGTGAGCGATGAAGATAAAAGTGTTTTCCGCAACTAGCATCATGACGATACACAATCTACATAAGGTACTGAAATTAGAATAATGTTTTCAGCCCAACCAGAAAGAGAGAGACTCACAATTCACCTTACGTTATTACTGTAGCTCCTGCATTAATCCGCCCTTTTTTTCGTTTGGGTTACCTCTCCGTGGCCTAGATAACAAAACTCTGCATTGAGTCCTAATATGGAGCTGAAGCCTTCGTACCTTGACGAATCAAGCCCTCGCAGGACCCGTCGGTTGCAATGAACCCGTGATGTCGTCCGACCTCCAAAGTACCCAAAGTCAATGAGTCTAGACAGCGGTAACCGCCACCGTGAAAGCCAAGAATAACCCTCCCAAGATCGCCCAACCCCTCATGATATCGGCACTGCTTGCACCGCTTGTAGGTGGTGCGCCCTGAGCTCCGCTCGTCCCAGTTGCAGTCGGGACACTTGACTGACTCGTACTCGTGGTCGAGGTCCGCGGACCCGTCGGACTTGTGTAATGGCTCTGATAGTATGCTTCGCAGTTCCCGTAACAGGTGTGTCCGTCCGCAAACACGGTCTGGATGAACGTCTCGGCCGCGGCATAGACCTTCTTCCCGGGACTGAAGACCTCTGTGATCAGCGGACCGGCCGTGGTTTCCTGACGTCGCCGCTCGCCGCCCCAGGTGTTGCTAAATGGCGTCAACGTAACCGTCTGCGCTGTCCTCGCCATCGCGCGGCACCGAGGCATGACGTAGGTGAACCCCGAGTAGGTGATGCCCTCGTGCACGGTGTTGATCCTGAAATCGTCGGGCTGGTCGAGCCGAAACTCGTACCCCGACGCGGAAGGACAGCACATCATCATCGACACCTTGACACCTTCATCTGACACGTCGACAGTGGTCTCCGGGGAGACGGAGGTGCTAATGTAGGGCCAGTAGGTCTCGCTGCCTGCGACGGAGTATCCAACGGGACATGCGGTGAAGAACGGGCCGTCGGTCTTGATGGTTCCCCAGCCGCTGTGGCAATCGGGATTGCGGGCTTCAGTCGGCTCGCCCATCTGCACGGCAGTGCAGGTCATCCAGGGGGGGTTGACCAGGACAGTCGAGGGGCCGGAGTTTGGGTAGAGGTAACATGATTTCGTGATTGCCCAGAGGCCCGAATTGACGGCGCAGGATGCCGCGGGCGTGAATTGCGTGAGGGTAGGGGTTGCCATGGCGGAGCATTCCCGTCGGGGAGTTAAAGGTTGAGGATGGGAGTTGCTCCTGACTCCGGGAGTGATGTCGTTTTTGCATTTGGGTTGGATGTTGAAAGGATGCAAATCCCGGCGGCGCCTCCCGTCTTGGGCGACGCGGCCTCTGAAGGAGGTGGGATCGCGTGTCTTGGTGTCAGATGATAGGCCCCCGCAGCCCCTCTTCTCAGCTTATCTCACTGCAAGATTGGGGGGAAACAGCGGACCAAGACACTCTGCGAAGCTGAAATGACAGTGGCGCGTGCTTGGCCATGGGATGTTCAGGACAAGCCCGGAAATGCGGCATTGTGCATTGTGGAGGAAGGAACAAACGGCAATGTGCGATTCCCATTTAGCACAAAGCCAACCATCCCGGTCAGCCGCACCTTCAACTGAACTTTGCTCAACGACAAAGCTTGCAACCCTGCTACCCTGTTGACAGGTACCTATCTGAATTCTTTCAAACTCATGGAGGAGTTGAATTGGCCCAATTATCGCACGTTCAACAACGTCCACAGGCTTTTCACCATCTCCAGTGTCCAATCGCCTCACACAGACATCGACTCATCACTTGGCCCTCTTTATGTGGCAAGGACAGTCGAGATACACACCCGGCCAACTTCAATGGCTTATGGTTTCGCCCACGGATCGCATCCTGCCAAGCGACATAGAACATCAAGCAGGAGGCGACGAAAGTAGGGGGGAGCTCCTCCTTCCTTGCCAGTGCTATCCCCCTTGTTCGATCGTCAGCCTTGATTCGGCCTTCGATGCGGCCAACCTCCGACAAAGTCCGCTGAACCCGCTGCTGCAGTGTGCGATATCACGCCCTTGCTGGTCTGCTGCCTTCAGCGCAGTGCAGTTTCCACAGTGGGCTCATAACAACGACACGGTCAGCATGGCCTACCTCAAGGGGCTGAGACGAGGCGTCGAATACCTTGCTCGGGGGTTACGCTTTGACATAGCTGCGAAGTGTCGGGAGAACCAACACATCCCGACCCCAGCTCCCCGGTTTGATCTCGCTACCGCCCTGCCGGGAACGTCCGGGTTTACATAGCACCGCCGATTGGGCCAAAACACCATCCCCGCCCGGGCTATGAGTGGTCCTAGGAGGAGCTCAGAAGTATCACACGGGGCTGGAAGGCCCTTGCCATCACAGCCTGCGCCGCAGTTGAATTCTCTTCAAGCGTACTGTCTCGACGGCAGCCAGATTTGAAATTCCGCCTACTTATTCTGTTCGCAGGACCAATTAAAACGAACGCACAGGCTCTGAGTGGTCCTTATCACGTTGGCACGCCAGGGCTTGGAGGACTTTCTGACATCGATCCAATAATCCAACGATATTCCAGGGTCTTATATCAACAAAATGCCCTGGAAGCAGCCCCGTCTCGACTCCTGACCCAGTATGACGTTGCGTTGTCTCTCGATCATGGTATTGTTGGCGATCGAAACCATGTTCGCATGATTCATCTCGACCAACAAGGCGGAGGAGCAAGACTCAACATGCGGGCTTCTGACAGGGAGGACGCCCACGACGTCTACATAAAGGAGCCCCTTCTTCTCAACGAGGGGACGAATCTCGACAAGCCCACAACTCATTCCAACGCAGAACTCGTTCACACTTTGCCACACATCATTCTCTGCCATCCAAGCGTTTCACACGCAACAATGCAGCTCAAGCTTATCTCCTTTGCCATTCTGGCATTTTCCATGGGCGCCTCGTCGGCCCCAGTCCCCCTTCTCATCGACTCATCCCCCCTTCGCAACCCTCTCGTCGACTCGCCCCCACTGAATGATGAGAAGGTGGGATTCCACTAGATGCAGCGTAAAGACAATGCTCTAATATACGACTACTACCAGACCCCAGCCCCGGCGGGCAGGAACCACGCATCCTTGGCAACTCTCAGCCAGTCCGGCGTCAACAAGCGAGCGAGCCGAGCTCCACGGAACCACTTTGATCCAAGCAGTCTCTCTGGCTCGGAAAGGACCCATGCGCACGACATTGAGGCCAACTCGATCTCAGGGATTACGGGAAGCAATCTGAGGCGTGGTGCCGACATCAACGTCATTGGTCTCGCTGACGAGGTGATCAACGACGAGAGTTCCCACTCGGGTTCTCAGGGTCACGGCGACCCGACTGGTGCCGGAACGCATGAGAGCAGGCAGGGACCTGGAGTCAGTCTGAACTCTGGCATCAACTCTACCCCATGCTAGGGGAGGAACCGTTGGCAACTGCAAAGACTTTCCGACTGAAAGAAAATCCGAGCAGACCATCCCCTTACTGTTACATACATCTAAACCAATCACTCAATCGAAATCACATTTTCTACCTCCCCTTTCCTCCCCGCCAACCACCTTCCCAACCCCTCCTTAACAACCCCATCCATCTCCTCCACACTCCTCAACGAATCCACCACCATCACATCCCCACCCCTCCCAACCAACTCCTCCTCCCCCGGCATCTCAATATCCCTCTTCTTCCCCATCATAATCCTCCCCGCCAACGCCTCCTCTTCCGCCCCTAACGTCCGCCCCTCCAGCACCTCCTCGCTAATCCACAACACCACAAACAACACTCGCAAACCTACACTACTCATCGCCTCACGGATGGCATCCCTTTCCCTCCTTCTCATCGCGTAGCATGTTAACACGGCGCTGCGGCTGGGAAGGGAGAAGTATCCCAGTCGGTCGAGTTTGGAGAGCCAGATGCGCGTAAAGACATCGTTGTAGCCGAGGTTGGGGAGGCCGCGGGAGGATTGGGAGGTGGCAGAGGTGAATGCGGAGGCGTGGACTTGTTCGGCTTTGAGCCAGGGGGTGGAGAGGTGTGAGGCGAGGGAGAAGGCGAGGGTTTCTTTGCCGGTGGAGTGAGTGGAGGTTAGGATTACGGCGAAGGGGGGAGAGGGTGGTAGTTTGGGTTCAGAGGTGGACATGTTGAGGGAATTGGGTTGGAAGGAAAGATTGGATCGAGGGACGGCTTCGGGGCAGAGGTGAAATCGTCTTCGGATAAACTGTCGCGGTCGTGGTATTTCACACGTGTGCGGCACAGCAAGAATTATTCCCGAGCTTCCAATGAGGACAGAGATCAGCCGTATTTAGGAGCGTTGTATTTGCCAGAGACCGAGCATCCTGCATCGTTGTCAGTTACTTCTCTGTGAGCGAAGCAAGCAATATGTTGGAGATTGCCAGCTTGGGGTTAACACAATATTTATTTCTGCTGCTTCGCTCAATCCATCTACCCAACTCTGCTTTTGCAACTTGACCCTCACCACCCAACATCCATGATTCTTTCCAACTCAAGAAAGCAATACGGCGCCCACAACACACCCACCGCCACACCTAACTCAAAATAATCATGTCCTCTTCCGGATGCGCATGCCAAAACGCAAACGCATTCATCTTCCCCACCCCCACCCTCTTGTAATTGTTACCTTGCCCACCCTGCCTCTCCAACAGCAGCACATTGTACACATCCAGCATAAACGGCGTCCCAAACCTTGCCATGTCCCAATACGGATCCCCATTCTCCCATTTTGCTCCCCGGTCCGGTTCCACCGCTTCCTCGTGCGGGCCCAACACCGGCAAACGCACCTCATCATTGCCCCACTCCCAGTCGAGCACGAGAATTTGCTGGTCTCGGGGGGTGAGATCCCAGTAGGCTTCCCATCCCATCGTCGGCGGCGGAATGTTGGGGAGAGACTCGCGGGAGATGGGCACAATTTGATATTTGATGATACTTTCGTTGGAGGGGTCGGTTGTAGTCTCCTCAGCAGGGATATCAAGTTCGGACAATGGTACGTTCAAGGAGAGAAAGCCCGCGCGGTAGCCTTGATGGTAGATGACATACTCCCACGGCTGGAACCGGCTAACGCGACGAGTGAGATTGATCTTGGCAATCTGGAGAAAGGGGTCAACTCGCGGAGCCGGGTTGTGAGGTGTGTTGGCAATGTCGACGAAGCGGACGGGCACATGCCGGGCAACAAAGCAGAGGTCTCCGTCGCGGTCCGGCTTTGTTATTATCTTTTGAGATGGCAGAGTGGTTGGGTAGGTGAAGCGGAGGCCGGGGTACGCAGGATGAGTGTAGAAATTCTCATTCCGCTTGGTATCACGGCAGTGTTCCCAGCCGTCGTCGGGATCAAAGTGGAATAGGTCTGAAGCCGGTATTGGACGGACCTCTGGTGGTCGTTGGGCGATGAGGAAGGCAATTTCGGCAATCTCCTCTGGAGGGTGATATTCGCCATCGGTGAGATATTCGTAAATCATGTCCCGGGGATCACTGAGCTGGAACCAGCGGACCACGGTGACGGGTGACTGGGCGAGGGCGTTGTGCCATCCTCGGCCCCGGTAGCCTGTGTGGCCTTCCCAGCCAGCCCAACTCCAAGACGGTGATGCACCCTCATACGTCCGGCGCTTGAGAGCCTCCTTGGGGTACCACAAGAGAGCCTGGTCAAAGTTGTACTCGGGCAAGCCGTGCCAGAAAGTTGTGTTGACACCGCTCGCGAGAAGATCGCTTACACCCTGGAAAGCATTGAGCGCGTCCGTCTGCCACGACATCTTGCGCTGTGTGTACATGCTCACAGCGTCAGCATAGGCCTTCCACATGGTTTCATCATGTGTTCGAAGGGTTTCTCCACCTCCTTGCATTGGAACGGGAGCTGCACGGTAGATGGGCGCCGGCATTGACGTGTCGGCGCACATCATCTGCACCACTGCTGAGCCCTGCCCGTGGATGTGAAAGGTCTTGTTGGGGAAGTTGACTTGTGTGGGATCCTGCCAGATTAAGTCCATTAGATTCTGTATACGGCCCATGAACCGGGTCCGGTCGTGGAGCTGTCGCGGTTGACGGTTGGCGGGGAGCCCAGGCACAGTATCTTCAAACGCCACTTCATGAGGGCAAGTGAAGTACATCTGGGAGTCTGTAAAGTAGACAGAACGGGGCGACAGTTGCCTTTCCTGAAATGTCCAGGCCCGCGAGTTCCATACCGACCCCTCGATGTCTTTGAGCGGGAGTCGGGGGTCGTGGAACGCGGAAGCAAGCGTGATTCCTTGGAGCTTGCTGACAACTTGAGCTCGTGCTCTGGGTGTGTCGCCTACGCCGGGAAGCCCTTCCGCAGGACGCGAGTTCGTTGACGCGATGATCGTGACGGTAGCGTTGCCGTAGATGTAGCTCATACGAGAGATGCAGCGTTTCTTGTCATCTGGGTCGTCCTGGACAATGCAGAGCGCGTCAATCCAGAGATACCGAATGCCGATGTCCTTGGTCACCCTCATGGCGTCGTGAAGGGTCTTGCCAAGGATGACGGATGAGTCCTTCAACCCCTTTGGCCTCTCCAGAATTGCGCGTGTCTCTGTCGTTAGCTGTGTGCCCTTGTCATGTCCCCAAACGTACGAGAGGCAGGCATAGCGACAAGGTGTCTCCGCCATCACGATTCGGTCCTCCTCGACGTCAATGAACCTCCAAGCTGAGGGCTCTTTGTTAACCTTGTTAGTATGATGATCCTCGCATCTCTGAATCCAGGTGCGAAGCCTCTCCATATCCGCAGCTTCTTGGTTCACCGTGAGGCCTTGGAGGGGAATTGGGTCTTCTGATGCCAGAATTTGAAGCACAAGTCGTTTCTCGATGTCTGTCAGAGCGACCTCGAGACGCAGGGCATACTCTGGGCCGTCGTCCAGGACTGTCAACCACATTTTTCTGTCCTCTGTGTTCTCAGCCAGTGCCATTTCCTCCGGCGTGCATCGGTCTTGAAACCCCTGACGGACGAGGGTGCAAAAAGAGCAATTGCTCTGTTGGAGCACCCTCGGCGCCGAGATATCGATGACCGCATCCCCTGGTTCGAGGTTGTTTCCCGGAACGCCGCGGTGGCTAAAAAACACGCGAAAGTCTATCTGCCTGCACATTTCGCAGAGATACTCCGGGTGGCTGTTATCCAGAATTTCTGGCTCTGGTATGAACCACTCTGCGTCTTTGTCGCCCTCTGACCGCTTCCACTGTTGGCCATCGAAGTGGTGGTGCTTGTACGTTCCCAATCGGTTGACCGCTTCTCTATTTGCCGTCAGGTAGTCTTCGTCTTCAGCGTTGATCTTCAACCGCCCATCATCTTCCGTCTCCATCCAGACTCTGATGTGAGCACGGTTGTCATCGGACATGGGGTTCTCTGCGTATCTGACACCCTCTGTGCTGTTCCCCGTGCTGGTTGCGTGTTCTGTGACAATGTTTGTCGACGGTGACGGCTTGGTTTCGGTGGGAATGTGTGTCTCTTTGGAACCGGTGCCGGTCGCCTCGTTGGGGACGTTTGATACAGGCCCATCCGGGGCGTTGCCAGCTGAGTGGTCTTCCTTCGAGTCCTGTGCAGTCAAGATAGCCTCGCCCTTATCTTTCTTGTTTTGTTCAACCTGGTCAAGTATGCGCGAGCGCTCGCCAAATTTGAGTCGTCGTTCGTCCCAGGAAGCCATTTTGCGTCGATTTCCCCACGTCTGATGAAGTTGTGAAGCGGGCCGGACCCGAGGCCAGGGGGGCGAGCTTTGTAGCAAGTCTGAGCTGCTATATCTGAACCTAGTAACAGATTGTTTGCCGTGTCGCCTTGAATTCTAGGAAGAGCCGCTTGAGGTGAACCGGGAGAAAGCTCACCCGGCTCGGTTGCGCTGTGTGGGCTTATTCAGCCGCCATTGGTCGTTTTGGCAGGTACAATGAGCGCATGATTGACTGCAGCTGCCTGCCAGGTCGGGAATCCTCAACAAAACATCAATACTGCTTCGAAATCTTGTTGATAATCATACTCGCTTCGAGCTTGGGGGCATCATCTTCAAGGCTTGCCACCATCTGCCTCGTCCATCTTAGGACCAGTTAGCTTCCCAAAATGTGTTAATCTCACCATAATATTTCCCTCCGAATGTGTTTCTTCATCCTGGGAGCCCCGAATCACCAGAAGCACGGTTTCAAGGACGTCGTCAACGCCAGCACCATGGGTTTCAACGGTCCAAAGTATCGAACACAATCATTAACGTCTATCGGCGATCGCAAATGCCTATCCCACCATATTCGAAGGCCTTTTCGGCTGTCCAGCACGCCGTCCTTCCAACCTGTGACCCGTTGAAAATCTCTGCATCCACGCCTCAAAACATCATTGCGCGTCCTTGGTAACGCCAATTCCATGCCTCAAGGACTACCCATCAGGCCTCAAAACCCCGATACAACGCCTCAAACTTCCAACTCCAAACACTTCAAAACTTCCATTTCACGCTCCGACGCCCATCAACACCTCCTCAATAACACCCCTCTCCTCCTCGCCCTCAACCCTCGCAACCAGCTCCTTCAACGTCTGCACATTCATGCCCCGCAACGAAAACCCTTCCGTCCGCACCATCATCTTGACCAAGTCGAGCACGCAAGAATTCCCCTCGTGGGCCACACAAGCCTCCGCCCCCGCCATCAACAACAACTCCAACGGACTCGAAATCGGGCCCCACCAATAACAGTCGCTAGGGCCAACCGTCGTAGCCCCGCGCATGTCCGCCCACGCGCCATGACGCAACAGCAGGCGCGCCATGGACACCACGCAGCCGTATCCGCCCGCCGATATGGCAGATCGCAGGATGGCGCAGAGAGGTGTCTCGCCGTCCGGGTCGCATGTGTTTGGTGAGACGCCTTCGTACAAGAGCCGTTCCACCCAGGAGAAGTCGCCCGCGACAGCAGGGGCGACGACGTTGAGAGAGGCGGTGAGGGTTCTGGTGGGGATGATGTTGTAGGCTAATGCGGTGGTGAGGTCGCTGAGGGAGCGGTCAGAACGGGCGCGGGCAAGGCTGGCGGAGGAGAGGCCGAGGGCGCCGTCGCGGTTGCGGAGAAGGTGGATGAAGAAGGAGGTGAGAGACTTGTTGGTGGTGGCGAGGGAGAGGAGGTCCGAGTTGGAGAGGTGGTCGCAAATGAGGACGAGGATGTCGCGGTTGAGGTTTATGAGGACCTTGTTCGGGGTGCTAGGGGGGCGGGAAGATGGCACGAGGGCCGAGGTAGGGTCAGCCGGGGAGGGCATTGTGTGGAAGGGGTTGAAGGGGTTGTTATGGCGGTAGTCGAGCATGGAGAGGATCTGGGAGGTGAGAGAGGCGTCCATGGTGCCGAGGGTGCCGAGGGTGCCGAGGGAGATGAGGTCCGAGTCAAAAAAGGAGTTGCCGATAGGAAACACGGTGTCTGAGCTGAGGTCTGTGAGGTTCATTTTTTGAATATTTCGAGATGGTCTCGAAAGGAAGGGTTTTTCGCGAGAGTTTGCTTCCGGGCTCTTTCCACTTTGGCCTTGAATATTCGCGTTGCGATCAAGGTCAGAACCAGATAGGATCGAGTGGTATGGTTGCGATGGAAAGAGCCGGGCAAAGATGAATGGGCCTTTCTGCTGCTATGTCTTATGAGTGTGACTCGTTTCCGTTTAGTAAAGGGCGGAAGTGAAATACGGCTCGAGGAAAAAAAATTGAAGCCTGGCCGCGCAATATAGTACCGTGGCAGTCAAGGTTTGCCGGAAGAGGGGCCTACCGCAGTCCCTTAAATAGTGTTAAACAAACGACAAAGTTTACTTGTATTTGATTCCGTCTTAAGTTCTAGGTTTCTGTTCAGCGAGGTAACGTTAAACATTTACAGGACATACACGAGAATACGAAACAGGGTTTGAAAAGCGAGGGAGAGACAAAAGCATATGTTCAAGAGGTAACTTCCCCTTGAGAGTCTGGCGGCTGTGGCCAATCGAGCACTGGCAATTTCGATGCAAAGATCTGAGGATTCGGATGAACACCTGGAAGTGCATTGCACACCAAAAAGAACTCTGAGGCTGGCATTGAAATGTGGTGTTGAAAACTTTGTTCATGTCCGCAACGAGGAGCAACACGGGTAACTCAAAAACTCAAAGGGCGTCGAGCAAGGCTTGGTCCCAACCGACGGGAATATGCTTGATAGGTACAGATGCTGGACGTGAGCAAAAGGGGTGGTGTTGCCTCTTTCAGTTCGATTGCACTGACCCAAGATATCACGATGAGATGAGATGGATGCGTATATACGAGTGTTTGATCTGAGGCTCGGCAAATACATGTATCAGCCTGGGTTTCTGCACATCAAATGTGAGTCACTTGAGCGATGGTGTCGCATCGAAGGGCCTTAGTCCTGATTGCGATGTGCGTACCTGGATTGATATGTCGACAAAATATCTTCGGGTCTTGCTATCGCCACGAGGAGACGAGGGTGACTTTTGACCAGTTTTGCCAAAGTTTGTGGCGTGTTGCATGCGAGGATTAAGTTTTTCGTTTGCCGGTGCCGAGACATGTCATCGATATCTGTGGTGTTTTTAACTTTTGCAGCACGTGGAGGTGCGTGCACGTAACTGCACGGCCGCCACATTACTTTGGAATGTGACGTCCGCAACGGGGCGTTTGATCCTGTCAGGGCACTTGGTTCATCCCACCTCAACGGTGTGCGTTGTCAACTGTTTAGACTTTAACGAGACGACTTTCTGTCAGCTGGCCTTACATGTAGTCAAAAAGAGTACTGAAAAGATGTGAGTGGCGGCCGCGCAGCCACGGCTTCGTTATGCCACAAAAAGTCTAAAATGCCACAGAAATCGATGACACACCACCCCGTCACCGGCAAACAAAAAACCTAACCTTCAACAAGCCACAAAAAGAGGGCCTGGGACCATTGAACGAGCTGCCTCTTCAAGTTGGTGAAAGATAAGGTCACGGTGAGCGGCCACATCATTCACGATGCTCGTATTTTCAACTTTGTCATAAGACGCCACAGAAAGTAAAGTCGGGCACCTGACACACTGACCGCATTCCCATGAACTACCCAAGTTGTACTCTGGCTCAGACGAGTTGATAGAGTACCTAGACTTGCCTTGATACTTGACTTTGATCTACTGGCCGGGATGCTGCCAAATGAACACAACACGAAGAACGCAAACGCGACACGCCCTGGCGTCACAAACACAAAGGGGTATCAAACCCGAACCCTTGAAAACATGCTAGAGAAAGCGCAATTTGAACTTGAACCTCTGAATCGCTTCGTTCGGTTCCAGGTAATGTCTAGTTCGAGTTGGTTCCCTTTGTTCTTATATTCGACGGTTTTTGTTATGAATCTAAGCTTGAGGTAGAATCAGTTATGTCAATATTCTGTGAAGCCAGCCATGACGCCTCTTCGACCTTCGTAAGTACTTGAAACCCAGCCCGTGGCAGTTGTCATGTTTAGCAAGGACTCTCCTGCGGTCAAGGAAAACTGCGTCCAAACAATTGGATCGCAATTGTACATGTATTCGATCCAGTCAGAACACTTCAGTCAGGGCCAGTAGAGCGTGCCATGTGCCGTCACAACTGTGACAAAAGGACCCTCGTCCACTGGCTTCATCCCAACCGTTCGGGACATCGTCTTGGTCCTCTGGGCGCTTGCTTGCCAGACTGGTACTCACAGCCAGCTGTTGTTGCTTATTACTCGCGGCCACAACACTGCGGTGGAGGGACGGCGGCTAACAATCGAAGGATGTCCCTAAACCGTACATCGCCGGTGCCAAAGGCAGAAGATCAGCAAAACGAATCGCGTGATGTGATATCTGAAGCTGTGGATAATGCAGATCATCAGTCCAACTCCATTGTCAACTGTTGTTGAGCCAAGAGAAACACTTGTCCTCATCAAAGCTTGCCTCGTTGCGGAAACGGAGGGAAATTTCCGGCGATATTTCAGCGAATTCTGGGTGTCTCATGCGATGGCTGCACTGGTAGGGGGCTGCATGATTGTGGGGCGCGTTGCGCTGTTTCCATGCAACGCAGCGAGAGCTGCTCTGCGCATGGAAGAAGCTCAATCCCAGCGCGCTCAGGTTGGACGTCCTGACTGCCACTACCCGGAAGAACAGCATATTACAAACGTTGAGGTCGCTGCGGTCCGGTGCATGGGCGTTTACTGCGCACGTCGTCGGGCGGTGGATTGGCCGGCATCGATCCCGGCCGGAGAATTTTGTGCAACGGGTGGCGTGGCCGGCCGGCTCGGCTGCTGTACCGGGTCCTCAGCGGCCTGGGGAGGCCAATCCGGGACGCGGCAGCACCCGCATCGAAAAGCGTGATTCAGCGACGCCGCGCGTTCGCGGTCACGGTGCTTTTGCTTGTTGTTACACTGTCAGCGGGATGAAACGCGAAATCCAGTGCTCTGATTAGTGGTGCGATGGCGATTGGGGGACATCAAAACATGGAGTGCAGGCAGAAAAAGCCCTGCGCTGGTTGTCACCCGATTCTGCGGTACGAGTGGAGGTCGCCAAGCCGGGAATTTTATTCGTCGGCCTCGGTCCAACCTCGCTGGGGCTGGGGCTGGTTCTCCAGGCATGAAGCGAGTGGATTCTGCGCTGGAGCGGTGTGCGTTCTGGCGGTGGGGTCGAAGAGGGGGACGCGTTGAAAAGGGGCACCGCGAGAAGCTGGTGATTGGCAGATGGCAAGGATGGCGCGACACCATTGAGGACACCAAGGACGGTGAGATTGGGAAGATGGCAACGTGTGCGAAGAAGCAGTGAAGAAGCACACCAGAAACCAAGGGAAACGACGGTGACATCGTACGCTGGCTGCTGATGTCAGAGGGGAAGATAAGATTCCACGTGCGCGATAACCTCATCCCTTGCTTGTGAAGACCACGTGCCGCGCCTCGAGCTCGCCATCATCAAGATGCCATTGGAGGCACGCCGCTATACCCCTCGTTTCAATACACGCAGCTCTGAGCTGCCATTGGCACGACTGATGCCAACTCGAGCTCGGGCCCTTTGCCGCCTATATCAGGTTTCTCCCTCGCAGCAGCACATGCAGGAACCGGCTGCTGGTCGGCCAAAAGGTGCAGAGGAGGAGCATTTGCTTCTTTTTGACTTGCTGCGTGACCGTCAAGGAAGCTGTTGCTCTGCGGACGGGCCACCGAGCTAGCGCACCTCGCCGGCGTGCTTCAACGCTGGAGATGCGATCAATGCGTTTGCCAAAACAAGTCTCCAACCCCTCGGCTGCCGGTGGCGGCGACCAAAAGTCAATTGACCGTCGACACGCCACGGCTTATTGCGAGCCCATCGCCTAGCATCAAACAGGCGGCATTCGCAGTGATCATTGATCATCCACATTGATCATCAGAGACGATCGGGCAGGGTGCCGACCCAAGAGGGAAAAAGCCGTGCCCGTCACGGCGCCCCACACGCCCCTGCTCGCACCTGCAGCAAATCACAGGGACCCCTTTCTCTGCTGGGAACACCCATAGACGCATCCTCTTTACACGTTTCTACGCGCCGGGTTGCCGCCCAAGTGCCTCGATTTGCTCAATCGAGAATTTGTTGTTCAATTGTGCGCGCCGAGGCTGCCACGGGCTGCGCAACAGCAACGGCAGAAGGTACGCAGCCGCAGAGCACAGGGCGAGCTTCGACGGCCGCCGCATTTCGCCTGTGACACGTCCTCATTTCCTTCGTCCCCCGATTTTGCATCGCTGGGCCGCTGGCGCTGTCTCACTTGACGATGCACTCCTCAGACACGGCACGCCGAACTGCTCGGCGGAAACCCGACCTCAACGTCAACACGTCGCCCCCATCAGCCAGGTCCAGGGACAGGGACGCCGTGGTTCCGCAGACACCGCCCGGCCGGTTACCGCCCACGTCGTCCAAGGCAAAGGGTCAGCGGGCGCTTAGGGCCCCGTCGGCAAGGGACACGGCCGACATCGAAACGTTCCTCGACGGTCTCACACCCGTCGACATGTCCAACAAGGAAAACGACCGGCCCGAACCTCCTCGTCCCAACCCACGCGACTCCCACGACCTGTCGCTGTCGCCCCGGCAAGTCACACGGGACTCACTCGTCACCAACATGCTGCTGTCGCTCGACCAGCTCTCCATGGGACAAATAAATGGGCCGTATTCCGGCGGCGCCAGGCCCGGCTTCGACGACTACGGCAACGACGACCCGCGCTCCATGACATTTACCACGTCGCGATCCCGGGGCAACGGCCACGGATACTCGTACAGCTCCGACTTTGAGGGCACCGACGACGCCAGCCGAATCTCGTCGAGGGGCCGCCGCAGCAACAGCAGCTCGGGCTTCCAGTCGAGCCTGGGCCGCATCAACAGCATGCGCGAGACCTCGCACCAGCGAAGCATGCCCAGCACGCCGAAGCCGCTCCACTCGCGGGGTGGAAAGGGCAGCAAGAGCAGCAGTACTAACAGCATTGATGCCGGATACGCCCAGGTGCTCGGCAGCCAGCGCTGGGCTCGCGGCTTTGGAGGTAGGTCCTCGAGCTTCGATGCCGGTGAGCCTCCGAGACCGCAGCCGCAACCGCAACAACAGCCGAACCAGTCATCGCCGTGGCACATTGAGTTCTCGAGCTCCTTCTTCAACGACGGATACGACGCCGCGCCGACGCCGACCGTCCCCGCCGGCCCCCGAAGACTTGCAACTGTTCCGTCGCTTCCCGTCATGCCGCCGCCAGAACCAAAGGTGGAGCCCAAGTCGCCCGGAAAAGGGTCCGTGGTCGAGCGCCGTCGCAGCACGAGGTCGGCCAGAAGTGCGACGGTTGGGCGCAGAGCAAGTGGCAAGTTTGGCACCGAGCGTGACGTCCCACCAGTTCCCGTCCTCGATCTCGAGTCAGCACCCGCGCCCCACGTCGGCTACGAAAAGACCAAGGAGATGCTAGGGACGCCGTCGTCCGCTCAGCAAACAAAAGATAAACCGGGCTTCTTTAGGAGGATGTTTGGCTCCTCCAAGTCCACCACCAACAGCGCCACGCCGTCGCCCGCCGAGACGCCCGCCAAGTCGCACTTCTCGTCCCAAGCAAAGTCCCCTTCGGCCCCGCCTTCGCGCGAGTCGCACCACTCCACCACGCACACGTTACAGAAGAAAACGTCGTCCTTCTTCAGGAGAAGGAAGCCATCCATCACCGACACTGGGCCGCCGCCGATCCCCACCATACCGGCCGTACCGGTCGCTAGGGTTGCCCCTGAGCGGGTGGAGGCGCTCTCCGCAAAGCCGGAGCCCAGCCCGGTTACCAGTCTTCGCCGGGCTATGGACCCTTTTCTGCAAGGGGCTCCCGGTGTTGCCAGCCCCTTGTCGCAGGTTAGCGATCCAGCCAATGCTCGATCAGAGTCTGCACCTCAGTCGGCGGATAGGACGCCGCGGCCTGCCTCCCCTGAAACAACCACAGAGGCGGAGCGGCGCCGGAATGTCAGAGGGTTCTCTCCGGATTACGAGCCAAGCCCGCGCGCCGTGATCCGCGCCGTTGACCCCGACTCGGCTGAAGACTCGGGGTCGGGCAGTCAGCGACGGCTGGAGACACCCAGCCGACAGCCCCCTGAGCCGCCGAAGAGCGGCCCGGCGAAGTCGTTCCTGCAGGACAATAGCGACAGCGAGGACAGCCCCAAACGCCCACGCAAGTCACCCCTGGTTGAATCGCACGATCGGAACCTGCGGCCGGCGGTGGACGACAGGAGGACCCGATCCCCGTCGCCGACAGTATCCAAGTCGAAGAGCGTGCCGAACCTCAACAGATCGAGCAGGCTCGCGTCGCAGCAGGATCTAAAGTCGATGCCGTCGCGCACACCCGATGCCAGGGACTCGAACCTCGGCCTGCCGATCGAAGGCGCTGACCGAGCAGGGTCAAGGGAGTCGGCTTACAAGCCTGTCGCCAGCTTGCCCAGCCTCAGGATCGATAGCGCCGAGCCGAGCCCCAAGGGGCAGGGCACAGGCGAGTCCGTCGCGCTGTCGAGCAAATCGATCGACGAGCCCGACTTTGTGGTTGGAGACCCAACTGAAGACGACCGACAGAAAGCGCAAAAGATATACGATGGAAACGAAGACTTTATTCAGAAAGACAGGGCGGCGGCCTGGATGGGCGAGGAGGGAATTGTGCGCCAGCGCACCTTGCGAGCGTACATGGACCTCTACGATTTTGAGAACACAAGCTTGCTTGCCAGTCTGCGGCAAGTTTGTCAGCGTCTGCTGCTGAGGGCGGAAACACAGCAGGTCGACCGTATTTTGGTCGCCTTCACTAAGCGGTGGTGCGAATGCAACCCCAACCACGGATTCAAGGCTACTGGTAAGTCGGCGCATACTCCGTGGCCGATCAAGACTAACAGCCGCAGATGTGATTCATACCATTTGCTACTCGATCATCCTGCTGAACACAGATCTCCACATGGCCGATATTGAACACAAGATGACGCGCAGTCAGTTCATCAAGAACACCATGACCACGATCAGGCAGTCTCTGCAAGACATTGCCCCCGAGGTCTTCGCCCCCGGAAAGGGGCACCTCGAAGCAACCGCTCGGACCTCTGAAGACCATGACCGACGCAACAGCTTCAGGGCGTCGTTCAAGCCTCCGCCGCGGCCGGGTTCGGCCATCGGCTCATACGCCGATGTCTCCACGGATGGATGCGGCCCGCTGGTGAAGGCTCCCTTTGAGGGTACTATCCGTGCCTGGGAGTCCCAGGTCGAGGTCGTCCTCAAGGAGATTTACGCGTCCATCCGCGATGACCGGCTGCCACTGTTTGGTTCCGAATCCATGGCACTGCAGACTCCCGGAGGACTCTCGGTCATGGGCATGCTCAAACGATCCCCCAGTGTTTTGAGCAAGGCTCCTTCGGAAGGTGTCGCATCGACCCGTGGTAGAATATCCGAGAACGCGAGGCCGAGCGGATCCAGATGGAACTCAAAGAGCCGTTCGCGGCCGCGGGGTTTCGGGACCGGTTTCTCGTCGAGCCGTACCAGTTTCGATGATGGCCAGTCGGTATGGAGCCCGACAGAGTCTTCGGCAACTTGGAGCCGGGCCTCGCTCGGCCGCACTCACACGTCCATGTCCATGGACTCCTTTGGCTCATCGTACCCGCGGGGTGACTACCAGCAGTCCATTGGCTTTGCAAACGCCCTCAGCCAAGCTATCATCCGGGAGGACCATGCGGGTGATGCGTCGTCCATCAAGGGCGAAGAGGTCAAGAGCGAACAGCTGTTGGAGGATGAGACGCTTGAGCTCGCCGGTCCGCCGTGGATCAAGGAGGGCATTGTCACACATAAACACCACCTCGATGGCGTTGACAAGAGAGCCAAGGACCGCAACTGGTCTGAAGTCTTTGCTGTGATCCAGAAGGGCCAGCTGAGTTTGTTTTCGTTCTCTCCCAACAAGTCGCTTCGCAACAAGAACCGTTTACGCAGTTACGGGAGCAGCAACCCCATTCAAAAGGGCGCTGTCGTCGGCGGTGGTAACTGGCAGGAGAACGCCACCAACTTGGGCACCTTTTCTCTTCGCCAGACCCTCGCATCTGCGCTTCCTCCTCCAGGCTACTCCCGATCCCGACCCCACGTGTGGGCACTTTCGTTGCCCACCGGTGCCGTACACCTTTTCCAGGTTGGCACTCCGGAAATTAGCAAGGAGTTTGTGACCACCGCCAACTACTGGAGCGCTCGGCTGAGCACCCACCCCCTGGTCGGCGGCATCTCCAACATCGAGTACGGCTGGAGTGACGCCATCATTAACAACGCCTTGGTCAGCGCCATCAACGAGAGCACTGGGAACCTCCCAGCCGGCGGTCGACCCGGCACCAGCATGAGCAACCACAAGGGCCATTCCCGCCCCGGCAGCAACGCCGGCACCGTCATGGGTCGCTCATCCATGCAGAGCCGCAGCAGTATGCGCAGCTCCAGTTTCGACTTTGCCCGCCCCGGCAGCGGCAGCAGCGGCGTCCTCGGCAACGGCCCCATGCCGCGACACGCCAAACTCCCTGGTGATAGGATCCACATTGCGGAGTGGTCGCCCCCGACACAGAGCTTGCGGCCGAGCGTCTTCGGCGAGAAAGAGCAGTTGGAGAGCCTGCTGGCGTATGTCAGGAGCATTGAGCAGGAGCTGCAAACGCATAATTCGCTGCGGAGCCCCATGTTGCTGGCGTTTACGCCGCGCGGCAGCAACGCCACCAAGGCCATGGCCAACTGGGAGCGCAAGAGCGAGTACTTGCTGCGGGAGATTGTCAAGTTCCGGACGTACGTCGACAGTCTGGCGGCAGCGGAGACGCGGAGGGCGGAAATTTACGCAGAGAGAGAGACGGCGAGGCGCGCCGCGAGGGGAGATATTGAGGGGGATGAGGTAGATGCCGAGGGCGAAGAAACCGAACACGAACGCGGGGAGGGCGTGTCGGGGAATGAGTGATGGCAATAGAGCGCTTTTATATGTTTCGGGGGTTTCCTTTCATTCTCATGTCCACAGGGGTTCAAACAGTTGAGCATTCTTGCGCCAGTTGGAGTTTGACAGCAGAGCTACATTTGCATGGCGCGGCGTATCTTGGAGGATCTTTGAGACCATGGCATGTGATGCCATTTACGTAATACTTCAAAACGGTGTATATAACTTTATATGACGGCGGCGAATTTACCTTTCTAGGCATGTGCTCGGTACGTGGGTGGGTGTGGGTGTTTTTCTGTGGCCCTGAATCCATCCCAGAGGGAGAACTGAATGTGAACTACCATGGCATACGACAAGTCTCAGGCTACTTTTGAGGGGGTGAAAGATGTTTTGATGTGGGATAGGCAATCATTCTACAACAGAAGCACATCGTCAAAGATACACCATGTGGGGTGGCGGGTTCATGACTCTATTCCCATCCCGCCGATACAGTTCTAAGATCAACTGACCCCAAAACACTATGCAAGTATCACATATCCCGATCAAATACATTCCGGTGAAAAGATGTATTCACGCCAGTCCGCAGTCCATTTATATTCGCGTCCAGCCCGGCCCAAAGCGCAAGTAAACACACTACCGCTACCAAACCAATGCCATTGTGACCTAGAGTGAACCGATCCAGAAACGATAATGGAGAGAAGAATAATCGATGCAGCCAAGAGGGGAATAAAGAAAGATAGGAGGATGAGCCCGAGGAAATACAATGCTCAAAGTATAAAAAACGGCCGTATTCGTACACATCATACAAGACGCCAACGTCGTCGACGACGACGACGACGACGCATTTCACCCGTGCACCCAGCATCGAAACCTCGATCGAGGAAACGCCGACTCCAAATCCGTTCAAAAAAGGGCAAACCAACGACAACAGCTCTTCTTCAAGCGCGCCCCCAGAACGACACTCTCCTTCGCAGCCTTGACGCGATCGATCCCGCCGACACCGCCCGGGGAGTCGCAGCCATCATCTATCGGCCCTGCCTCCGCTTCTCGCGTTCCAAGTTCTCACGCAGTGCCAGGTTTTCGCTCTCGCTTGCGTTGATGCGCTTCATGGCTTCCCCGCGGTCGAGGAGGCGCCCCTCGCGCTCGGCCTTGAGCTTGTATTCGAGGTCGCGCAGGCGGAGCATCCATTTGCTATCCATAGCGTTACCAGTAGCGGTGACGGTTGACCCTGATGCCGTGGACATGCTGCCTTGGCTATGTGGTGGTTGGAGTTGTTGATCCGGCGTTTGCTTGCCGCTGTCTTGTGGCTCGACGAGACCCAACTCCTCGGCGGCAAGGTTGCCACGGTGGGTGCTCGAGTTGCGCGTCATGGTGCTAGACCGGCCTAGTGAGCTGCCGCGGCTGCCGGACTTGGGGATACGCGAGGTGCGGTCCTTTGCCTTGGGCCCTGTTGGTACCGACGGGCTGGGGCTGCCTCCCCCGGAGGAGTTGTCCGCTATTAACCCGTTGGGATCGCCGGTGTGGGCGTAGGCTGCGCGTGCACGCACCTCAGCGGCAGTTCGTAACGTGTGGTTCTCGACCTTGAGTTGGCGGTACGCCTCTTCTAACCTTGCCAGCCGGCCTTGCGCTTCGCCACCACCAAGGGTTCCCGTCGCGATGCTATTGCGGATGATAGCCTCCAGCCGCTCCAACTTCTTGGTGCGGAGATCCAAGTGTCCCTCAAGGGTCTGATACTCGCGCCAGAGATCCTTCTCGACGCTCTTGATCTTGCCCTGGAAACTACCAACCATGGTTTCGATAGCCCGGACCGCTGCGAGCAGGTTCTTGCTGAAGCCAGGCAGCATGGTGGCCACGGCCTCCAGACTGGGCAGGGCTCGGCCGTTGATAAGGCTATTATCGTGGGCCCAGTCGCTGCCGCACAGCGCCGAGAGACGCGTCCACAGGACAAGCAGGAGGTTGTTCCGCTCCGTGAGCTGCTCCTTGAAGTTGGCCTCCAGCTGTGACAAGCGCTTCTTATCCTGATTCTTCGCAGCCTCGAGCTCCGTGATACGCGCATCCTGGGACGTGACGGTGCGCGTGACATGCTGGTGCGTCTTTTGGAACGTCTCAAACTGGTGTTTGGAGTTCCGGTGGGCCTGCCGCTCCTTGTCGAGCATGTCGGCCAGTTTCCTCGACTCGAGGGCATGGGACTCGAGCAAAGAATCGCGCTGCTTGATGATGCGATCCTTCTCCACGAGTGAGGCCTTGGTGGCATCGAGGTCCCTGACGGTGTTTTCAAGATCCCGCTGGAGCTTGGCGATGGACTTGAGCAGGCTTGACCTGGTGCCGTTCAGGTCTCCAAGAGCCTCTCGCAAGTTATTCTCGAGCTCCACGAGCCTTTCCTTCCACTCGGTCGCCTCCACCTCTCTGCTCGTGAGGTTCTTGCGAAGCCTTCTGACCTCGTCCTTAGCCGCCGACGCTTCTCGGTTGAGCTCATTGACAAACTGCTGGACTTCCTCCTTCTCGCGGTTGGCAACAATCTCGCGTTGCCTCCGCTCTGTGGCCAGCCTCTGCTCCAGCTCTCTGGCGCGATCCTTCTCCTCGCGCAAGCTCTGCTCAGCGTTAGCAAGCAGGGCTTCCAGGTCCCCGATGCGAATCTTGTCGCCCTCCTGCTCCTCGCGAAGGAACGCAATCTCGCCCTGGCTGGACTCCTGCTGCACCGACAACCGGTTGGCTTTGTCGTTCGCCTCCAACAGCTTGTGCTCCAAGTCCTCGAGCTCCTTGTTGGCGTCCCCGAGCTCCCCCTCCAGCTGCTGGATCCTCCGATGCTTCGCTTCTTGCTCGTCCTCGAGCCGAACAAGCGCGTCGCTCATCTTACGCATCTCTTCCTGCAAGGCGTCAAAGTTTTCGGTCCGGTCGTTCAGCTCGAGTTGGAGTCGCTCAATCTCCCCGCTCCGCTGGTCCGCTTCCCCTTCCAACGCATCGATCTCCTCTTGTGCCTCCTTACGCAAAGCCTCGAATTCGTTTTCCAGGTTTGCGTGCTCCTGCAGCGCCTCGTCCCGTTCTGCTTGCAATGCCATCAAATCGTTCATGGCAGTGTCGATATCCTCTTGCAGCGCTGCCACGAGCTCCTCGGTTTGTCGCTTGGCCTCAACGGCCGTTTCAAAGTCTTCCATGCATGTTTCCAGTTCACGTTGAAGGTCCTGGTTTTGCAGCTTAAGCTCGTTGTTCTTGTCACGCAACTCAGCCATCTTGTTCTCCAGTTCCTCCCGGTCAGGGTCGTCGATCGTGGCCGCAACCCGGGTTCCGCCACTAACTTGTGACCTGGATCGCTCGTGAGCGCCGGCGCGAGATGCTGACCGTTCCAAAATGCTATCAATCGTCGAAGGTGCTGGCGCGCCACGTCGCTGCGCCATCTTGAGATCCTCAATCTCTTGGTACAGCCTCTCCTTCTCGCGATTCCTCGACGTCAACATCGACGTCTGCGCGCCGACTTCACGTCGTAGTTCCGCATTCTCATGCCGAAGCTGCTCGCTTTCCCGCCTGAGCTCGTCAACCAGGGTGCTACCAGCGCTTATGTTCCCAGTGAGGTCCATGTCGTTGGAGAACCCGGTGGCAGAACGTGTTGGAGACATCTGCAGATCGCGCTGCTTCTTGGTAATGTTGTAGATGTTGGTGGTGTGATGCAGCGCACCTCCGGCGGTTTGCGAAGACAGTTCTTGCTTCAGGCGAAAGATTTCATCCCGAAGACGGCGGTTGTCCTCATCGCCCTGTTCTCTCCGGGCTGTCTCCTGCTCGAGAAGGTCTTTCCAGACATCCGCCTCCTCTTGACGGCCGAGATTCTCCCCCATTCGCTCCCCTGCTCGCTCGCCAAGACTCCTGACAACGTCAGCCATTCGTCGCTTCTCGGCCTCTTGCTTCATGCTCTCGTTCCTGAGCCTTTCAATCTCCGTGATGTACTCCTCCATTTGTTCCCTGAGATATATGATCTCCTCCTCGCGCTCCTGCGCTTCTTGGTCGTAGGCGGCGCCCTGGGTATCGTCTGACAGCATGCTCCGAGCGGTCCCCGGCCTTTGGTCCTCATCCTTCATTTGTTTCTCCAGCTCTTTGACACGCCGCCTCAAGACCTTGTTGTCCCGCTGGAGCACCGCCAGGCCCGTCTTGAGCTCGACATTTTCCGAGATCATCTCCTTAATTCCTTCCTCAGAAAGCTTGTCAAGGCGGTCGCTCAGGAACATGACCTTGAGCTTCAGGTCAAAATTCTCTTTGCTAAGCCGCTCGATCGTGCTGCTTTGTTCCTTCAGCGTCAGGCTTCTGCCGCCGTTTTTGCTCGTAGCTACTGAGGCACCCAGGCCTGTGTTGAGGTCGACGGGTTTCCGCGGTGTTACAAGGCCCCCCTTTGTCTTGTACTCCCTGGCCAGGGATTCGGGCACCTGAACGTCTCGAACATGGCGCGCAATGACGGTGTCGGTTGGTGCGGCCAGAGCGGCAGAGTTGCGCTTCGGCTTCGGCGTCTTGAGGAGGTCTTCGTCTCGATCTTGCCGTCTCGGCCGCTGCGGCGACGCCACCTCCTCCAGCGTCTCAAGGTGGCCAAACGCAGGCCCCGAGTTGTCATGCAAGTCCTCGATCCCGCTTGCCATACTACCCATGCTGATCGACCGTGACAGAATATTACTCATGCTTCGCGGCATGCCCAGCGAGGGAGTTGCGCCGCCAGACTGCAGCGCGTAGTCGGTTCCCAGACCCACCGTCACGTCGCTCTCCGGGTCGGTGGCGAGCGAGGAAATCGAGGAACGCTGGCTGGCATTCCTACTGCGCAGGTACTTGGAACGCTGCTTGGCGACCTTGAGTGCCTGCCCTGGCGTGTGGCCCACATCAAGGGATGCCCGTAGGCTCTGCTCTGAGCTCATATGCCGCAGCCCCCCCGAGTTACTCGCAGGCGGCCCTTGCGACTGGGCGTGCTCGGAATCCGTCCCTGCCTGGTCATGGCTCGAATAATCCGACATGTCCCGACTGTCATCATGGCTGTAGTCGTCTTCTGATTGTTGCAGCCGACCCGTACTCGCTTGCGACAGAGCCTGGGAAATGGTTCTAGCTGTTGCCGCGGCTGTCGGAGACGACGAGAACGCTTCCAGGTGCGATGTTCCGTTGCCGGTGCTAGCGGCGCTCTGGTCGTGGCCATTTTCCTGCAGCTGGGAGCCATCGGTCTCAGCGGTCGAGGTCGAAGGTGTCGGGTTCTGTGGGAGGAACTGGGACTCGTCGGTCGACTCGCTCACGTCGGGCAGGGAGGTTTTCGCGGGGAGCGGCCGCGAAGCTGGCCTGGCTATAGGTCTTTTAGAAGGCGAGTCGAAAAGGTAGGTATCATCGACGCCATTATTAGAGGCAAGGATCGGCGAAAGGGGCGCCGTGAAGCTCGACTCAATGTCTTGGAGGTGCTGCCGCACGGCGATCTCGGCCTGAGAGTCGGAATGTCGGAGCTCGATACTCGGGCCGTCGATGAAGCTGGTTTCGGGAACGGGGAGGAGGTTTGCGGGCGGATGCAGAGGGGGGATATTTTCGACCTTCAGGCTCGTCGCATTCGACGCGGTCGGGGGCGGCGTTTGCCGCGATTCGAGGCGCTCTTTGAACGGGGAACCGAGCTTGCGCTCCAAGCCCGCGTCATTGTTGCCGGCTACCCTGTGTGCGGTTGAAGGGCGCGAGTCGGGGCTGTTCTGGTGGCTCTCTTTGAGGCTCCCTCTGAGACTCTCGTCCTCGTCCATCGGCGCGGTTTGTCGCGGGGTCCAGGGCGAGAAGCGAGACGCAGGAACTCGAGCATACGTCACGGCCTCATGATCTGCCGGTGAGGACAACGGAAACCGGTATAGCGTGCTGTGTACTGCGAGCGCGATGGAATTGTTTTCTTGTGACGCACAGGTAGGTGAGTGCATGCAGTCGCAACCGTTGATGCGCTTGGGGCCCTTCAGGCTTGCAGGCTTGGGGGACAGGCCCAAAATCGAGGTCATGACCGTGTTCGGGCCCGTGCGCCCCACCAGTCGAGTTCGTCAGAATCCTTGCTCCGTTGCTACGACAGCGGCACGCGAGGGCGATCCCTGCCAAGGGCCCCGAACCGCAAAACCGTTTTGGATGCTGATGCAGGCGAAGTCGGGGCTGCGGTTCGGCGCAGAAGCAAGCAGGTTAACAGCGACGGCGCAGAAGAGAATCCAAATAGAATTTGCGTCCATCTCATCCACAGAAAAGAAGAGCATTTCAATTTTACAGCGGCACTGGCGAGCAGCGCCGGCTGAACCTAATCTCAAGGTTTGCACCAAAAGATGATGTCGCCGTGAGCCGCACTGACGGATACCAACAAGCAACGAGCTTGGTCCTCTGTCTCCAGCGGGAGGCTTCAACTCCACCTTGAGCCTCGAGTATCCATCCCATCGTGACATCACCTTACCCTCAACTTCAGATGTTTCCAGTCAGTCTCGTTCTCAACACCTGCATCTCACCACCCAAAACTACCGGTAAACCACAGCATGACACAGCCCCAATCGACAAAAAGGCCGAATGTTATTCCAAGTTCAGCTTTGTAAATGCCCTGAACCTAGACCGTCATCTCACACTAGCTCAAACCGCCAACAACGCTCCCACAACCGTAATCACTGGCGCATACCCCCAGTGGTTCCACTCCCCCTTGCCATACCCATAACAAACATAGCCATCCGCCGCAGCAACCGCACTCGCCGCGATCAACGTCCACCCCAGCGACTTCTTCGTTCCGAACCAGGCAGACGCGTAGATGGCTAGCCCCATGAAGATGTCACGCACACCGTACACGGCCAGGAGGGAGTCGACTAGCCGGGCATCAGACGCGGAGGCGGGAGGTGTCCATTCGAAGAAGGTGAGGGCGTTGGTGGGGTTGAGGATGGCGTTGACGCCGAAGCCGATGAAGATTGTGGCAAAGGCGTGCGCGGCGAGGTAGAGGGGGGAAGGCGCCATTTTGTGAGGCTTTAAGTTGAGTTGGGGATGATAATCTGGGGAGGTTAGAGTGAGATGGTGGTGAGAGTCGGGGTGAGAGCTGACCTGTTTTATCCGAGGAAAGTTGAGACAACGCAACTTGAACCAGACTGATTGGGATTCAGATTATGAATTCTTTGTTGATTCGGGTACTTTGGCCAGTCAACAAAAGGACAGGAGGGCTGATATACTGGTTCCGCCGGAGTTAAGCTCGGACATTGAATGCTGACGGAGGATCAGTGGCACACGCCTCGTTTTCTTGGCGCCCCCTATTCCGCTCTGCTGCCTGTCGGTAGTCCAGGCCAAACTCAACTGCATTCCAGGGACAACTAAGTACTCCCGGTGAGTCACATTCAAAGGCGGCCGACAAGACTGATCCTTTGGATTGGTATCTCCGAACCCAGAGAGTCAAAGCCACAACCCAGATGTCGTTCAACTTGAAGCAAGACGCACAAACAAGAGACTGTCGCTGAATACTTGCAGAGAGCATCACTGCATAAATCCACAAAGAGCATTGTCAAAATCAAAGTCCCTGTTAGGTAGGGGAACCAAATTCAGTAAGAGGGCAATATGTCAACATCCACCGGATTAAAAGGGCCCGAGTACGTCATGGCGGCCCAATTCAAGTGGGAGGATTGATTCGGCCCAATGACAAACAACGTGGAATACTGCTTTTTATCTGCATGATCTTCATTGAATCATTCGTACCTAGGTAATTACTCATCTAGTACCACCAATGCCAGATTCGGCTTGCTCTTTTCCTGCAACAGTCCCTCAAGTCTGTAAATCCAACTTCCCCTCGGGGTTTGTACTCCTTGTCCTTATGACAACTTCAGCATCCCTTATGATACATCCCCGAAACCCCTCCGATATCAAAGTCATCAGATCGTACAAAATCAACCCATCGCTGGCTACACTGCACGCCTTTATGCTCTCTGAACGCCGTCCGTCTATGCACCCAAATCCAACCCGCTGCAATATCAAACCGCCAATCAAACCGCCCAAAACTTCCCTGAGCTCAGGAAGTTCACATCGAATATGTACCGAGAAACAAAACACCCCCTTCACCTCAACCCCCTCTCAAATCTCCTCCGGTCATGTATCCCCCGCAAACACTTGATACGCCATGACCATGATCCACAGCAAAAATATCGCCCCCACCATCCCAAACGCAAACACAGCCTGCCAGCTTTGGCAGATACTCCGCTGCTCCAGCCACGCCAGCGTCTGCACCGTCTGCCCCGTCGGCTGGGGATTCGCCCCAAACACAAACAAATTGCAATTCGAGCTCACAGACCCCGATGGCCCCCAGACTTGTACCGAGATGACAATGAGCCCGACTATCCAGAGAATAAAGAGGATGAAGCCGCCTATCATGACGATCGAGGGGAGCAGACGGCGCTGGAAGATGAGCCAGAGGAGGAGGATGATGAATGCAACGACGAGGGCGGAGACGGTGATGTAATAGGGGAAGTACCTGTTTGGCGAAGGGTTAGCTACATTTGACGAAAGGTCCTGTAGTGTGCACGTACCATGGTACTGGTAGTAAGAGGACCTTTTGGATCTCGATGAATGTCGCAAAGACGCCGATGATGCAGCATGCGGAGATGAGCATGATGAGCATCCAAAAGTTGAGCTGGAGCGCGGGCCAGTGGTATTTGTGTATCCGCTCGACGCGGCGCTCGTAGACGAGCGAGCCGCTCGTTACTGTGGAGGACGCCATCGCGGGTGTCGACGGCGATGAGTGCTTGCAATGACGTCGGGAGCTCTTAGAGTGCGCCCGTCAATTCGGGGATGCAGTCGGCGCGATGCGCTCAATTGGGGCTCTTCAAGGTGCGCCGTTGGTTGAGATAGTCGCAAGCGACCGTCGCCGGAGCGGTATTTAAACCCCTGATTTGACGCGCCCCCCCAAATGCCCAGTCTTGTGACTCTTAAAGCTCCTGCGGTGATGCGATTATCGATTCGAATGCCACGTCGCGGTGGAGCAAGCCGTTGGCAATTGGGCCGTGACGGTCCGCTCGACGGCAGACGGGAGCTGCCCGGACCCAGCGAAGTCGGATCTCCGCACTGGTGGAGTCGTAGGGTTCGCGCCGAGTGGTGCGAATTTGCGATTCGTGGTCGGTATTGACAGCAGCGAGATGGATGCGCTTGCGACTTGATCGGTCTAGTCGGGCGATGGATAAAAGAGTGGTGAAAAGTCGAGATGAAGAATTGCGCGCAGCCGGGGGTTGCGGGCGCTTATTGATCGCGATTTCTTATCGGCGGTAATCAGCACAACGGTCGCGATCTGACGAGACTTGCGCGAACGACGCCGTTGGCCGCGGGGAACGAGGGACTGCGAACCGAATTATCACCAACAGTCGCGGATTGGTCGGGCACGATTGGGTCTCAACTCCACGATCAATGGTGAGTTGTTCGAGAGCGTGGATGACGCAAGTATGAGTTGTCCCTTTTTTCGCTCGAGATCCGGGGCTGTCGGCGTCGACGCGGGGTTGGCGGGGGACCGCGTTCACTGGGTGGCTGGGGTCCCTGCCAAGACTGCTGCGGGAGGTTGGAGCAGGGGTGCCTGACGGGCACCTGCACAAAGACATTTCACCGATGGGACCTCACCAGTGACACATGCAAACAGACAATTCCATTTTCCCGTCTAGCAAATTGGCCGTGGAACATCACGACCTGCCCGTGAGGCAAACCCATATCCATCTAATGCCAGCCATGCATCTCCAGCCTATCTTACCTGCAAATAGAGAGTGTAGATTTGCTCGCCAAACCCATCGTGGTCCTGTCGTCCCGGAGGTATCCATCGGTCTAACCCGCCAGCACGCCGACAAACAAGTGAAGAAACCGGACTTTAGAGGAGGCTCTCTCCCAGTGAGCACCGTACCAACGAGCAACCGGCCCTAACGGTCTCGTGGGCACCAATGTCGTTTGCAGGCGCCAGGCTCGGGTTTACCTCGACGAGATCAACAGCGACCAAACTGCCCGTCTCGTGCACACACTCGCAGATGTAGTCTCCCTCACGCAGCGTCAGCCCGCCGCGGACAGGTGTACCGGTGGACGGCGCCCACATAGGGTCGAGCGCATCGACGTCGAACGAAAGGTGGATCGGCGTATCGCTGCCGATGTGAGCCAGCGCCATCTCCATGACCCGGCCGATACCGTGCCTACTCATGGTCAGTGTCGCGAAACCCATCACGATCGGAAACGCCTACCTGTCAATGTCGAACATGCTGAACGCCTTGATGCCGTTCTCCCTCAGAATCCGCTTCTCCCCTGGGTCGACATCCCGCAACCCAATGTACACCAGCTTCTTCACGCTGATCATGTTCTCCTTCTTCAACCATCCAAAGCACTCCTCCTTCTCCTCCGTTGCTAACCCCGTGAGGAACGCCACCGGCATCCCGTGAATGTTCCCACTCCCGCTCGTCTCGGGGGTATTGATATCCGCATGCGCATCCACCCAAATCACGGCAATCTCGCGCCCAAGCCTCTCCCGGATCGCCTTGGCGGTGCCCCCGATGGTGCCAATCGCAATGCTGTGGTCGCCGCCGAGCGTCAGCACGAGACGCCCCTCCTTCGCGTGCGAGTAGACCTGGTCGGCGATGCGCCGCGTCACGGCCGACACGGCGCGCGGGTTCTTCATGTTGCGGTGCGGTGGGTCCGACTCGGGTACGAGGTCCGTGTAGAGGTGGACGGTGTCGTCACCGTGGAGCTTGTAGCCGAGCTCTTCGTGCAGCTGGGTGAGGAGGCCCGATTCGATGAGCGCCGAAGGGGCGGCGTCGACGCCGGGCTTGCACTGAGTGACAGTTAGCCCCTCTTCAACGTAAAGACAGCCAAAATCCAGGGAAAACGCACCTGTCCGCCAGAGAAGCCAACCGCAACCACACCCAGGTCCCCGGGGTGGTCGAGGAACTTGGACTCCACCATTGACGTATTCATGTTTCCAAACGTCTTGGATTTGGTGCTCGACGCGGGCGACGGTAGGTTTGCAGACTTGCTCTTGACAGGTTGCTGCGCGGCGACCTCGTCGTCGATAATGATGGAGGGAGACATCGGCTCAACCCGGCGGGAGGAATGCGAACTGCCAAGGAAGGGAGGGGCAACAGGAGTTAAAGGAGGTGCGGCAACGTCGATCGCCCAATTAGCCCGAGACTTGCTCTACCAACGTGTAGGAAAGACCCGGAACAGAGCCAACCAATATATCAGATCCTGTTTAAATATAGGGTTGATACCGTTATCGCGGTTCGCAGTGAATGACGCACGCTACCGCCAAGGATCAGATGGAGGGGCAATCGAGGATAAGGATAAGCTCGTCAAAAGTCAAATGTCAAGATCAGACAGAACAAGAACCAGGAAAAAGCCAATTCGACATGGCAGGTTCCGAGCAGCCCTTCTAATACCATTCGCCTTGGATACTCGGAAAAAATACCGTGCTCGCCTTCGTACGTAATATCCACCGCCATCCTTCACATCAAGAACCATGGTGAAACCTCGCTATCGTCGTCACCTGCCGTTAAGTGCCTCGCGCGCCGGAAATCCTGTCACTTAACGGCAGGTAAGCCCGCAGCGCAAAACTGGGTAACTGGGTCCAGCAGGCCGGCCTCGCTGGATAAGCTGCCGAGCGGGCGATAGCAACGGTGAGCTGGGCGCATCTCAGCGCAATGCCGCCAACAGCCGGTGATATCCACTGACGTCGTCCCGCCGCGCATGTCAGCCCGCTCACCGCCGCAGCGTGCCAACTTGCAGAGTGGCACGTGAGTGGGCGAGCATGGGATCTGGCGTTAGGTAAGAGATTGCCGCGCATTTGCTAAAACAAACTTCTCACCCTGGCGTCGCGGTCAGGAGGCAGATCTCGTGCCACGGAGCTTGCGGACGCAGGCCGACAATCTCGGCCGAGCTCGGGACAGCGGGAGTCTTGGCGAAAACTCGGCGCTGCAGCGCCCCTTTTTGGACACGCATCCAAACAAACATCCTGTGCAATGCCAATCCATTGCCGAGAACAATGAAGAAGAACTCCGGGGGTATTGCAGCGGGCCAAAATACAAGCAAAAGAGCTCAAAGCAAATCCTCAACCCACCCCATGGATTCTCGGCGGTCATCCGATACCCGCGCATACTCCAGCAGCAGTCGCAGCACATAAATCTGCATATCCTCCCTCCTGAGAACCTTGCTGGCCCACTCCCGCCCCGCCATGGCGATCCGCTCCGCGATCCCGTTCCTCCCTGGGTCGTCGCCATAGCCCAGAAAATACTCCATTATACCGTACCAATCCCCGTATCGGTTGTCCATTGGCACAAAGTGTTTCCACGGCGTCAGCCGGCTGTCGTGCCACTCTTTCCACAGCGTCGCTTTGATCGGGAGGCTCGTTGACCGCAAGAAGCCCAGATACCGCCCGCTGAAGCTGTTCCCGTCGATATCGGGCAGATACTTGTACTGGAACTGCTCGGCCATGGTAATGCTGCGGCCCAGCGCAAAGTGAGGCGAGGTGTAGTCGCAAGTCAGCTGCCTCTCGTTGACCTTTTCGTCGCACATGAGATCGGTGAAGCTGACGTCTGACCAGGACTCAACCCACTCCCCAAGCTCACCATTCTCCTGCGCTCCAAGGCGGTATTTGTGAGAAGGGAGCATAAAGTTGACGGGTGTTTCCATCCCTTCCTCAGCACTCATCAGCTTGGTGCTGTTGTTCATGGCCACAAAGCGATGACGCTGGAACGCCTTCCAGTTGTCTCTCTTGTTGCGGCCACCCGTGGCCACGCCGCGCCAGATGGCCATGTCGTACTTTTGGTCCCAAGGCAGCGCCGCGTCATCGTCAGTGCCCATGAACCGCTCCTCCTCGCTCCAATACACCGGCGCCGGAAGCAGGATATCGTTGTTGACGGAAAGCTTCGATCCCCCAAACAACGGGAACAGCGTCGAAGTCGACGACGTCGAGAGCGGCTCCACAAAGATGCCATTCAACCCCTGAAGATCCGGCTGGTGACAAAAGTCGGTACTCAGCGTGTAGTTCGCGACATACCCGTCCCACATATGCTCCAGCCCAAACCCAGGCACAATATACGGCGTCCGGTCAAAGTCTCTGACTACCTCCGCCTGTCTCGCAGGGCTATCCGGAGGACACCCCCTCCGCGCAATCTTCCAATACTGCTCTACCGCACGTCAGCCATCACCCTCCAAACAACCACAAATAAAAAACCACCCACTCTCATCCTCCCACCGTACCCCCTGTCTTTCCTTCCCCTTCTCTCCCTTCCACTTCCCAAACCTCCCTTCCACCCCCTTCACACCACCACCCCCATCCACCCTCCCCCTCGTCCTCGCAACCTCAACCAACCCCTCCATCTCCTCCCACCCCACCACCACCCTCGGCTCATCCATCGCATTCACCGCCAAATCCACGTCCGGCAGCATCCCCTCCAAGCTGCCCACCAACCCAAGCCATATCCTCGTCCACGGCCAATTGCTCTCCGCCTCGGCCTTGCCGTCCCTCACCCTAATCCTCATCTCAAACCCGCTCGCATCCGCCCGTATCCTCCCCGGCTCAACCCCCCAAAACGGCTCCAAATCATGGTATATCTGATCAAAATACTCCTCCACCATAACCGCGTCGTGCGAGGTCGCAAAGCGGTACCATGTGTCGAAGCCGGGAGGGGGGTGGCGCCCGCGCCTACGGCGGTAGGTTGATGCGGCGGCGGACAGGGAGGGGGATTCCGAGGCGAGGGTGGAGAGGAAGGTGGATTCGGCGGTGCGGATGAGGGTGTCGATGGGGTGGACGCCGGTGGCGAGGGCGGCGGCGGGGGGTGTGGTCATTTGGCGGGGGTGGGAGCGTGGGGGGGAGGGTGAAGGGGGATGGGAGGGAAAGAGGAGGTAGAGGGAGAGGAGTGAGAGGAGGGCGGGGAGGAGGTAGCGTTTTAGGGAGGAGGAGCGGCGGGGGTGGATTGGGGGGAAGCGCATGTTTTGGTGGTGGCTTGGCTTTTGGTTTGTTAATTTGGTGTTTTGGGTTGGTATACCTGGGGGTGGTTTGTGAAGGAGGCTTTTGCGGAGGTGTTGGCGAGTTCGAAGTCGGTCAGGGGAAACCCGTCCCGCGAACGGTGACTCCTCCTGGGAATCGACAGCAATCACTTGCTATCGAAACGTGACGGCAGTCTTGAGGTGAGATGGATGAGTGGTCGTTGGAAGCCGTGACAGGCTTTGCAGTCAAGCTGTCATGACCGAGATCGAGGATGGGGCGTCATACAAAATCCGGTGCGCCGTGATACCGACAGACGCTTCCTACGCTGGCTGGTGTGTCAATCTCAGAAAATTTGCGCTTGTGAGCGACATCTTACTCTGTTGGCAGAGAGGCAAGAACGAGGGCCGTAAATCCAAGGTACCTTACCCCGGTTTCCATGACTGAGATGTCCCGACAACCCACCCGGGGCACCTTCCCAACGGCCATCAAACGCACCAGGGAGCGACACTCAGCGCGATTTGCCGCAGACATGGAGGTTTGATATGATTGATCATGGCACAGGACTGCCGCTAATCGTTACGCAAAGCGAGTTGTGAGGTTGGAGATCGCAAAACAATCTTGATGTAGGACAGGCCACATTGTGAGCGGCGTTGCTCCACCATACATCAACCAATGTCGGAGATGAGGTTAAAAGGGTTGTTAAGTCGTCAGGGTAAAAGGATGAGCACAATGTCCAGATGGAAGTGCCGATAGCGTCTCAGGTATTGTACCATAAGGCTATATACAGTGCTATACATTTACAGTGTTATACATTTACAGTGTTGTACATCTCAGCCGAAGTTACCTCCTCCTAGCTTCGCGCCGCCTTTGTTGCCCGGTCCGTCGTCCACGACGTCATGATCCATGACCTTGTAGACCAGCTCAGAAAAGGTCGGTTTAAACGGCCAGTTCACCCACGCTTGCAAAATCTCTACCCACTGTGCTTCATTCAAGCACCGAGCCGTGAGCTCACCGTGCCCTGTCACGGGGCTGCCGTTTCGCCGTATGTCGCGGAGACTCGGGCACTCATGCAGCACGCTCTCTGTCGCGCCCGGCCAAATCTGCTCAAAAGTCTTGGATAGGGGCCTTGATTGGGCCTGGGTGGCTAGGCGGAGAATGAGCTCAAACGAGTCGCCAGCACGGTAGAGGCTGTTGCGGCCCATATCGCGGACCAGCCAGTGAGGCGCCTTGGGCTGGATATCTAGTAGCGTGCATGCCATTCGGGGGTAGAAGTCGTCCGCCCGCACCATGAGCGGCTCGTACGGTCTCCTGTCCCAGTGTAGCAGCGGCGGATCCTGGTAAAATATGTGTTCGTTGTCCCTCATCTTGATGAACGACGTCTGCACCGGCCCGGGGCGTGATGCAACCTTGCGGCTCCACTCCTCATTCGCCTTCGTCGCCTCTTCGGTATTCCCGGCTTCCCAGAGATCACGGACGAGCTTCATCTCTCTCAACATGTCCTCCTTTTGGGTGCTGCGGGTTTGAAGCCACTTGTGGTAGTTTTTGCGCTTTGTGTACAGCTTATACGCCGGCGTGCCCGGGGCGATTTCCCCTGCCGCAAACGCCTTTTCCATCTGCTCAAAGTCACTGATAACGTGGGCCCCCTGGTCGGGGTGGTCGAGCTTCGGCACCTCCGTCAGGCCCTCGTCCAGAAAGGGTTGCACTTTCGACAGCCATATCGACTGGCGCTCTGGCGGCGCTTCGATGCCAGCCTCGCGCATCCTCAGGGCAGCGTTCAACGCACTCTGGAGGTCGATGTCGAGGGATCGCGACGTGTGGCGGGGATTGCGGTCTGCCATGTCGGGGACCCCCAGACCGGCAACCTCCCTGATCCACTCGGTATTCAACTCGGCGTCGATGATGGCTCGACGCCGTTTCTGCACCGTATACGCCAGCGACGCGCGAGTGTCCTCTGGCCTCAGCCAGACCAGCATGCGCACCAGGCCATATTTTTGGAATAGTCCTCTGGTCCGAATGGAGTTCTGAAGCTGGTGCATCACCAACAAGGCCAGGCTGTCGAAGCTGAGAAAGCGCCTGGGGGCATACGCGGCGAGATTGACCGTTACCAACAGCGTGTCGTTACGCTGCGGCGGCTCGCTGTCGGGTCCGAAGGTGCGGGGCTTTTCGACCTGGTGCGGCAGGTATTTGGGCGTCATGATCTCGTTGAGGTCCGCCCAATCGATGCCGTTCTTGGCCTCCAGGACGACGCCCGGCTTGTCGAGGAGCGGCTGCAGAAAGGACTTGTAGAATTCCGCGTTGGGTTCCAGGAGAATGTGCGAACGCGGGCGGAGGAGGTCGTGCAGGCCGGAGCTCCAGACGCCGGCGCCTGGGTTAATGTCGATCAGATCGCATCCCTCGTGCCGCTTGAGCGACGGCCCGATGTAGTTGAGGATGTCGCTGACAAGAGCGGGGTTTGTAATGTGGACGCGGCGATTATCAACGCCCTTCAGGTGTCTGGGCCGACGCTGTTTCCAGAGCCCGGTGCCCTCGAGTCGTTCCGCGACGTCGCCAGAGGGGTTAGCGATATGATTTTTTCTTAGTATTGCAGATTGATGTATTGGCCGGGCCGTGCAGTTCCTCGCTGGAAGGAGCATGCATCCTCCGGGGAGGGATTGTAATGTGCGCCGCGCATGGTTGCGAAGGGTCAACATAGGTAGGCAACGGTCTCGGGCGCAAAGATCGTCGTCGTGATCGATGGTCACCAAAAAAAGGTATCAATCGTGCAGGGTGACGCGCGACGCGAGACTTAACTTTTTCTGCCGGCTATCGTCTCACCACCTGGCCTAGTCCCGAGCTCCCGGCAGGCAACTCCCGACAAATGACATCACAGGACCTCACGCGCATCACTCTGGCCGAGACGCGCCCACATGGCGCCTTGACGCTCACCACAACGCCTCACCACTTTAGAGTTCGACCATCGACAAGCCATCAGAGTGTCATGCTCTCCAACTGCGGCCGACAACAATTGAGCGCTCGCAGTTCCGCTGGCTGTGTAAGTCTAGGCGATCGGGGAGGTGGACATTGATGGTACACACCATGCCCAGTACGTTTCCAGCGTTCGAGCCCGAGACTGGGCGGTTTCCCCCAAAACAAGGTGGACGGGAACTGAACGGTGTGGTGGCGGTGGCCCATCTCGCCCGGGCAGCCTCCCCGACCGCCGAAACCTGCACAGCCACAAACTGCATTTTTTTGGCATCTTTGCAACCTCATTGATCAAAGCAATCTTTTTTTCTTCTTGCGCCGCGCATCAGTTATTATCGACGCTACATACGAAAACCCAACTAATTTACAGATTACTTTTCGGCCTTGAGCACGGCAACGCTCAGAGCAGGCAGGCTGAACTCAAAGACGCCCTCCTTGTTGGGCTCCAGCTTGGTCTGGGTCTCCTTGACGACGTTGACGCGCGTAAAGGGGTCGTTGTAGCCGTAGGGGTCCTCGGGACCCGTCTGCAGCGTCAGCGTGGCCTTGGAGTGCTTCTTCTCGAACTTGATCGACACGGGCACCGGCGCCGTCGAGTTGTACACGGCCGCCTTCCAGATGCTGGCGCCCTTCTCGCCGTCGCCGGCCACGTAGAAGAGGGGGTCGATGCCGCCGCCGACCACGGGCAACGTCTTCTTGATGGGGTCGCGTCCGAGCAGCTTCCACACGTGCCAGCTGGTCGAGAAGGTCGTGAGAGCCGAGTCAGCCGCGTGCTGCACCAGCGTCATGCCCCACTGCCAGCGGTTCAGGTTGCGGAGACCCGGGGCGTAGCACGCGCCAATGACCTTGTCGCCGTTGCGCTCCGAGCCGATGAGGAAGATGGCCTCGGCAACGCTGCCGCCCCACCAGGGGTTGGCCGAGAGAGGGCCGTCCCAGCCGAGACCGCCGTTGGGATGAGTGGCAGCCGCCTCGCCTGGAAAAGTTAGCATTGGGAAAAGAGAGAGAGAGAATCACAAGGCGCATGCTTACCGATGAGGGTCACGTTGTCGCGCGACAGGCGGTCAAACCGGTTGAAGGCCAGCACCAGCTTGTCGGGGGTGAGGTACGGGTGCCAGTCACCAGCAACGCCAGCCGGGATGGTCATGTTGTCAAAGACGGACGGCGAGGCGATGAGGGGCATGTCGGGGTACTTCTCGCGGAAGGCCTTGATGAAGGCCGGCAGGCGGTACTCCTTGTAGGCGTCGTAGGCGGTCGGGCGGCCGGCTAGCCAGTCCTCGTTGCCGATCTCGACGTACGAGACCTTCCACGGCTTGGGGTGGCCGAGCGAGGCGCGCACGGCACCCCATTTGGTCGTCTTTGCGTCGCCCGTCAGGAACTCCATCTCCTCGAGCGCGTGGTCGACGGCGATGTGGATGTCCTCCTCGCTGAGGTGGTCACCGTCAAGCGACAGACCGGACCACACGCCCAGGATCACCTCGAGGTTGAGGTCGTCGGCCCACTCCATGTACTCGACTAGACCGAGACCGCCGGTGAGCTGGTACTCCCAGGTGCCGGCCATACCGGGGCGGTCCTTGAGGTCGCCAATGGTCTCGTTCCACTTCCACCAGCTGTCGATCTTGTTGCCCATCAGCATGTTACCGCCGGGCAGGCGAAGCCATTTCTGTTTCTCTGTCAGTCTAACCCCTTCTACTCAGCAACACGGAAACACCCACCGGGTTCAGCGCGGCAAACGCCTCGACGAGATCGATGCGCAGACCGTTCGGGCGGTTGTTGTACGTGGGCGGGAACAGCGAGATGAGGTTGAAGTCGAGCGCGCCGCCCTCGGTGGCCGACGCGTCAAAGGTGAGGGAGAAGGTGTTGTTGGTGTTCTTGGCGGCCTTGCTCGGCACCAGCACAAACTTGTGCTGCACCCACTCGTTGGCGACGCTCTTGGACGCAATCTCGACGCTGCCAAACACCTCCTTGTCGCCCAGGGCCGACTGCAGCGACGCCGTGAAGGTGCCGTTGTAGGCGCCCTTGACGTAGAAGGAGCCCGTGTAGTTTTGCTCCTTGACCTCGATGCCCCAGTAGCCCGAGTTGGCGAGGCCGATCTTGCCCGTGCCGGCGACGTTGACGGACGTGGGCAGGGCCTTGGACAGCGGCGTGGGCAGAACCTTGAGGCTCAGGCTGGCGCTGTTGACGGGAGCCCAGCGGGACAGGTTGGACGGGTACTGGTAGTTGCCCTGGAAGGCGCGGTTGGCGATGAGCTCGGCGTAGATGCCGCCGTCGCCCGAGTTGTTGATGTCCTGGTTGTCTTAGCCGAGACCGTCACGGAAAAGGGGAAAGGGGGAATACCTCGTGCATGATGCCGTAAAAGGCCGGGAACGAGACATTGCCGCCGGTAGCCTTGATCTCGAGGTTCACGGCACTGCAGGGAACGGCGCTGAAGGCCAGGGCGGCCGCGGCCGCGGACTTGAGGGTCACCATGATGACGTCGTCGGGCTAGGACTCGAAACGAGAAGGGATGAGCAACGACACCGAGAGTCAGTCTAAACAGAAGAAAAAAAGTTCGTGCCTGGCCGTCAAATATACCACCACCACCCCATCGGACAAAGGTTCCAATATGCGGTGCCAAGGGCCCGGGTCGCACACTCACCTTGCCTCCGTCGACGCAAATTACACGATATATTATCCGCGCAACGGTCAAGACGCCGCTAGCTCTGTCGACGGCATGGCATTCCCGCGCATCCTGACTGGGTTATGTTTACTACTCGCAAGGTATACGGCAGCAACGCATGCGCAGCACAAACAGAGTGGCTCCCAAGATCCCGGGTCCGAAGATATTACCCCCGGCGGGACCTGCATGGTCGGCTGTTGATCGCGGAATCGATCGCCGGCGGGGTGGCGCGCTGCGATAAGCGCGCCAATGGGTTGTATGGGCGGATATTTGCGAGGGCGGGCAGCGTAGGGGAGGGACGTGGTATTTTGGCGACGGCTAAATGTCCCGAGGGAACCTCGATGGAGAATGTGAGTATGCGACACAGAGAAAAGGTACGGGTCCTGCGCGAAAGGGAAGCGTTCCGTGTGGGTTCGAGTGCTAGCTACGCATGTGATGATATACGATCGGTTGTGTAGCCGACGGGATGGTAGGCTGCGCCGGGAATGCCATGGTGTTTTGAAACGTCGAGAGGCTGGGCTACCGGGCTTGGTGTTTTTGGGTATTCTGGAGGAATGTTTACGAGGTTTGACCTGGCTGCCTACCTAGGTGTGAGGCCAATGTAGGCGGTGGCGGGCAGCTGGGATTCAGGATGTTGGTTTCCGGGGAACGGGGTTTGGGTGAGGGGTATGGGGTTGGAGTTGTTGTCGATCTTGAGAATTCCTAGGACCGCACCAATCCCGTGGGGTCCGGTGAGGGACCTTCCGTATTGGGATTTGGGTATGACATCGTGATGGAGGCGGTGACAGTCTAGGTGAGGGGTTGTGGTTTGTGATGCCTGGTCAGCAAGTGCATGTGGCAAGGGGCTTACGATCAATCCATCTGATGTTGACCGGGCGGACGCAGCGATGGAAGCAAAGGCTAGTTTAGGATTTCATGACATATTCCTGTGGTTCACAATCCCCTGGGATGAGTTGACTGTCATAATTGTTCAGGTCGCATGGGATTCGGTTGCGTCCCCTATTTTGATGTAAACATCAACAACTGAGTTGCGAGTTCAGCTATCACAGACAACAGCCTCTCCATCTCATGTTCCCAACTGCCAAGCATATCGAACGAGTCAGGGCAAAGATAGCAACGTCGATACTATGAGTTCCTCTGAGAAATCCCATTATCTGGTAGCGAAGTGGGTTTCGTTTTCGAGCCGTGTTATTTGTGTTTATGAAGCTGCAGGAGAGGATGATATCTCCATTACGATGCAGGTACTGAGGCATCTCTGCATTGCAGCCCAAGTGCTGTTTATATGCCCAGACGGTTGCATATTTGTCCTGGGCCAGCTCAACAATGCGAAAGCCAGCTCAAGTTGCTCCGGAGTGAACGTTTTTTCAAGAATCTGCATCCGCTAAATACAATCATCATCCGTGAAGGCTGCAAGCCGCTGGACCACGCGCCCCAATAGGCAGATATCCATCGGAGATTTGGCCATGCGAGGGCTCTGGGCGTTCTGGGCGTTGCAGGCTTGATGTACCGGTAGCGAGCACATCATAAACATACCAACGGGAATCATACGCGCAAGCGCCCAGGTGGGTATTTCGGTTCTGGGCCGAGAAACACTGCTTCCGCGCCGGGTAAGTTGATGGTGAAGAATGGATTGCATCATCCTATTCGTGTTTGCCAACAACACTAAACTCTATCACCTACGCCCCTGTTTCCGCTCGCCATGACCGTCCAACTCGACATAATCCGCAACCAGCCTCGAAATACCCGTCCTACTCATCTCATCAGCACATCCCAAACAACAAAACTGCTCAAAAGATAAACTCACGTCACCTCCAACAACTGCCTCTGCGACCTCAGCCTGTCACTCCCATGTCAGCCCTCTACCCCTTTTCTCGACACTCTGATCACTCACTCGGAACAAAGCGCCCTCAGCAACAAGACATCCTCCTTGAACATCTCATACCTCCTCTTCAAATCCTTCTCCAGCAGCGGCAACCGCAAATTGACCGCCCACCAGCTCCACACTTTCAAATCCCCTTCCAGCCTGAGCGCTTTGGTCTCAGGCATGGCCATGATGCGCATGAGATCCGCTTCCCTTTGCTCACACATCCTCAGAGCTTCGAGGATCGACTGCGGGACGTCTTCTCTCTTTTCAGACACCGTTTCTTGTCTCCCTCCCAAGATGACCCCTGAATAGCTCCCATCTGCCTCTCCGTCTCTTTCTGCTTCTCCTGACAGCCTTGCGCTTCCGGTGGCAGGAAAAGCCCCAATAATTCCCCTACACTCCCCCATGACCCTCTTCAAGACGTCAATCTCCCTCTGATGCACGTCGATCACGTCGCGGGCGAAATCCGCGCGGCGCCGCCAGTCGCGGGAGAGGGTGATGAGGGTGAAGATGCAGCTGATGATGGCTAGCAGGGAGGTAGTAAAGCCGAGAAGCGTAGCAGGGTCGTATTTGATGATTGTTGTGTTTTGCGGCCCGGGGGCGCAGGGGCACTGTGGTTGGGTGGTGTTTGACATTCTACCTCCTGGGGCTCTTAGTTTGCGGATCGGAAGAGAAGGAAAATGGAAAGGGGTTCCAAGTTGGTTGGGACTGACCGCCGTTCCGAATCGCCGGGTTGACATCAGTCACCTGCCGTGCAAGAAAGCAAAGAACGTTGAGACTGGGTCTGAGACATCCCCACCGTCACGTTGTCAGGTCCGGTCTAGACCTCGGAAACTCCCGTCGATGATCAAGGCGATCAGAATCTTCAAACGGGTCGTGACCCGCTCGCATCCAAGACAAACCAAGCCAAGGCAGGGGTAAGTCAACAAACTCGGAGAAAACCACAAAAGTCAAGCCAAGAGAGGGTGAGTAACGTGGAGATAATACTACTAATCATATGCAAACAACAAAAGAAACATCCTCCAGCATGCCCTGCTACCATGTCAAACACCGCTTTCTCATCACACCACTTCTATCGCCTTCTGACAACACCACACCCATCTACAACGCCTCGCTGCCACCTCCACAACCCAGACAAATCACACCGCAAACCCCAAACTAACCCCCCCTCCCAACCTCCCATACCCGCTCTCCCACGGACTCAAAGGCGTTCCCGGCCCCAACGGACTCAACGGACTCGTCAACGGGCTCCTTGACGCCTTCTTCCTAATTGTCGCAGTAGGCGACCCCACCTGACTTCCTCTCGCTTTCACAGGCGACCCTACCTGACTTCCCCCTTTCGTCTTGACAGGTGACCCCTCCAAACATCCCACCGTGATAACCCCGCTCCTCGAGTCCCTCTTTGTGGCACCGGGGGGACTTCTTACCGGTATGAGGGACGGTTTCCGCTTTCGTTGTTGTTCCGGGGTCGGGATCTTGATCACGGGCGGGAGGATGTACATCCCGCTTATCACCGCAGTGGGATGTTGATACAGCGTTTCATCTAGACTTACAGCCCCAGCGGACTTGGGAGTGCGTGGTATGCGCGGCGACGCGGGCCCGATGGGGGTAATGGGAGAGAAGGGAGTTTCGTTGGTTGCCGCTGTCATGCGAGCTTGCAGTTTCCTAAAGACGCGCTCCAGACGGTACCGGGCGCCAAAGACGGGACTGAGAAGGGCTTTGGCGGCAGTACCGCCGGCAGCGTGTTTGGCAAGAATAGTAGCGGGGTCGGTGGTCCCCAGGAGGGAGGTCCAGCGGCGCCAGAGGCGTGCGCGGTTGTGGGACAGGGCGAGAAGGACTTCGTGCTGAGGGAGGAAATAGCGGAAGAAGCGTGGACTGAGCATGTGGAAGAGCAGGTTGTCGACAGCGTATTGGAGGAAAGGGTAGCTGGACATGACGAGGTTGCGTTGGTCGACGACGGCTTGTTGTTGGAACCGTGTTTCGTGCGGGCTAGTGAGTGGTGTGGTGCTGCCGCCGCGGTGATGGCCAATGTGCTCAAAGTCCTTCATATTGAGAAAGACGAGGCACGCACGGAGGAGGGTGTAGTGAGAGATGTCGATGAAGTCGTCGGTATTGAGAGATGGCGATACGGCGGGGAAGTCTTCTGCGAGGCATGGAAAGCCGCGGCCGGCGAGGAAGAAGGTTCGCACAGAGCTGTGGATGGGCTGCACGCGCTGTAGGCCGAGCGGCTCGTTGACCACGGGCTGGCGATTGTCAGATTTGAGCTCGAGGAGGCCGATGGACCGCGCACGTAGCCAGCGGTGGAACTGATATGGGGTGTCAGACGTGATCTCCGAGTTCCGAAGCTGCCGGAGATCGCGAATCGACAGTGGAAGACCGACACGCAAAGCCATAAAAGGGCCGAACTGGTCGTATGAAGTAAACGGTGAAGGTTCGGTTAGGCGGATGGCGATGAACAAGTCGTTTAGTCGCATCGGTTCAGCCGCCAGGATGACCCATTGGAACAGCGTTAGCGACTCGGCCTTCTCCTTTTCGTTGAGCGTCGCCAACATCCACTCGTAAAGACCGTGGAGGTCACCGGGGACTTCCTCCAGTGTGTACTCGATAAGGTCTTGCGATGCCCCTTCGGTAATGGCCGCATTGAGTATGTTGACCACAATCTCGGCCCATAGGAAGACGCCGCTGGCTTTCTGCCCTATCCTCATGACGGTGCGGTTCCGTTCCTCCCACTCGGCCACCAAGTTGAGGTTGATGTATCGGAGGATGTCATCTGCGTTCCTGAGATGCATGACGATGGGGATTGCGTTCACATCCTCGAGGGATGGGTAATACGCGCTCGCAACGCAGATGCTAAAATCGGAGTTTTGTGCTAGCTGTGACAGGCGGTAGACCAGCTCCTCGACATATGCCGGGCTCGCATCGTCGGCAATGTCCACAAATATGAAGGTCCTCCGCGTCGGGGTCTCTATCTTTTGATCAATGTAATCGTCGGCAAAGAACGACACAATCAGCGCGTCGTCCAGCATCTGCGGGTTTTCTCTGGGCTGGTTGTACAGTCGGAGAAGTGCCCGGCGCAGGTTGGGGTCCTGCAAAAACAGCTGCGCCAGCAGGCTGCGGTACACGTTCGCGGGATTGACCTCGTGTTGTTGACGGGATGTCCCTGGAAAGAAGGTGCTGTTGATATCATATCCCTCTGCCGTGGTCCAGATAAAGGAGCTGCCTGCTGGGCCCCATTGTCTCTCAAGCCGCCTACTGAGTGATCGAAGCAAGATGGTCTTGCCGCAGCCCGACTCGCCCTTGATCCACAAGATTTTGTTCTTGTTCCGATCGCTGCGGTGGTGCCATGCCCGGAACTCCTGCAAGTCGTACAGCCACAGACAGGTCCCTGGGTATGATGTGGCCGGATGTGTCTCCGACAAGGTGTAATGTGGTCGAACCAGGGCAGCTAAACACTCCGTCTCCTTGCTGTTGAGCCTGTGTCTTCGGTCCTCTTCGTTGTTCGCGAGCCTAACCAAGCAACTGGCCAGCGCGCGGTATCCTGGGTCATCTGATGAGCCAAATTTGCAGAGATCACTGTGCAGTGTGCTGATGGTCTCGGCGCTCTCGCGGGGGTCACCGATGAAGCTTGCAAGACGTCGAATCGTCTGTCCATGTCAGCCAGCAGCCACTAGCAGTGTGGAACATCACTCACTGCTTCTGCCCGGAGCTCTAGAAAGCGATAGCTTGGGATGATCGACTCCTGAAACGTCTTCACCTTGAAGTTATAGTCGTTCCACATCCTGATGAAAGCCTGTCTCCCCAGCTCAGCCTCGACGCTGCTCGCGCCGCTGAGATGATCAAGCACCATGTCATGGGAGTCAACGCGGAAGGTGACACTGGCCATGCTCTTGATCGCGTCGGCAAGGGTCGAGTGCTCTGTCGCGCGGTGCGGGCAACCGAGAAAGACGACCCCTGAAGTGGATAGCAAGACTTCTTTGAGCGGTCCGTCGCGCTCTGATTCGGACAATCGCAAAGCCTATAGGGCGTGTTAGTTAGGCAGCGTGACAGATGCACGCGACTCACCTCCTTCACCAGAACGCCGCCGGTGGAATGGGCCACAAATATGATCGGCCGCGACCCGGCACCGAGATTTGTTCTGGCTGTTGCCAAGTCAAGCAGAAGCTCCCCGGCGTGAGCAAAGATGTCATTTTGCAAACGCAGGGGCTTCTTGTCCACCATGAGCGTGTGGTATCCCCACGTATACACCCTTGCCGTCGGACATGTTGCCGGCAAGAGATCCAATGGCCAGTACACCTCGGGTTTGGGTCTCTCGGCAGGCTCCACGAGCTCAGGAAGCCTTAGTCTTGACGAAGACTTGAGCGAGTTCTTTCGCAAGAGACTTCTGGACTTGTTGGTGCTGTGGTACTCGGAGACGAGCAAAGGCTCCGAGTTGGACCGCCTCAGCGCCGCGACTGGGGGGTTCTTCCTCAATCTTTTTCGTGTGGAGAGGTGGATGGTCGAGTTCGGGGTTGTTGGCAGCTGCGGGTGGCCAGCACACTTCCATGATCGTATGGGATGGCCCCCGATGCCGTGGACCAAGACGATGCTGCCACGCAGTTAGACGGACGCGCTCCGCCAAGCCAGACACGCGACGAGACTTACTCAACTACTGGGTCGGTCGGCTCGTCTGGCTCGTACAACAAGGTGAGGCCGACCGACTTAATCGAGTCCTCCTTCGCCTTCATTGTGCTGCGACCGAAGCGACATGATCATCTACGATAACTGCTGCCCGGTCTCCAAGTCGAGAAGCCGAAAGACACACGCGCACGAGTTGGAGGTGACTTGGACTGTGCACGCGCTGATGGTGTGCGGATGGCTGTGCGGATGTCATGCGAAGGCGGGAGCAGGCAGACAAGCTGCCATCCACGGGCTTCCGACGAGCCGACAAGCTAGGCCTTGGTTTTTGCTCCATGTGCATTAGCCGTCCGTGACAGACTTGTCATCAAGGCCATCAGATTGCTGAAACTGCGTTGGTGTATGGCCGTGCCAGCTTTTGCCTGTTCGTGATGGTGGTCTCGACGCGGCCCGGTGAGCTTCAACCGTGCCGTCTCTTGCCCCTTTTGCACCCCTTTAAAAGCCGCCCACTATAACCGAAGCGGCTGTTTCGCCGTGTCGGAGGAGGAACACCGCCCGCCATTCACCGAGAGAAGAAACCACAGCGCCCCGTCAGGACGTAAGTTATGACCGAAAGAAGTCCCATTGTGGAGCGATGGCCTTCCTGATATGGCGAGCGCTGGCATGATCCATGTCAGAGGCGGCTGAAACGAGACGGTAAGGCGTCTGGGGAGACACACGAAAACAAGAGAAACAAGAAGACAAGAACGAACAGCAGACCCTGGCAGCATAGAACTGCCACCGTTCCTGAGAAGAGATAACCGAGGCAAGCATGAAGAAGATGGTGGATGGTGATATCGACAGAGAACAACAGACTTCTGCTGCGCAGATGACCTATCGGAAAATACTGAAACGGACCAACACACTCAAGCAAGACCCAACCGGGTTTCTCCCTCGGCGCACGGACGCGTCAAGAGTAGAAAAGTCATATCAAACAGATACCGCGTACTGTATGGCGCGGTGGCGTTTATTATCTGACCTCCTCGATGCAAGCTCTGCCGTCGACGTGTCGGATAGTGCACTGGAGTTGGAGATTGGCGAGTTGGAGCGTGAGGCTGGTGCAAGCCCCCGAGAATGCGGGGAACGGCCTGGAATGTTGCATGAATGACTAAGCCAAGGGTTCGCGTCATGAGTGGTGCTGGGTGGGGTCGATTTCTTCGAACCTTGACGTCCACGAACAATCAACGCCGTCAATTGAGAAGCCGCCCAACATGGCAATAGGACCGAACCTGCTATGGGCCATATGGCTGAGGTTAGAGGTAAGCGTTTGAGCTCGTCGCGATTAAGGCGCTCGCTGGTTAACGCGTTCTGCAGAACAAAATCGTCGCCTCCGTATGTCCTCCCTCCCGACAAGACGCCGTCCTCCGCCACGATGGACGCGCTGGCTGACCTGGCCGCAGATTCTCCAGATTCCCGCTTTCCACCATGGAGTACGAAGGATACACCGGATAATCCATGACGCTCAACACGGGCGGGATCCGAACGAGCCGCTCCGACAGGGAGAGGCAACAGGTGGGGAAGCATTCTGTCTGCGACAAAACGTGACTGACACGAAGCAGAGGACCCCGAGACCGTGAAATCCGAGAGCTTCATGAAGCATTTTGTTGAGGAGCTGCGAAACCAGGCGCACGGAACACCGACCGAAGTCGACAATCCATCTCCACCACCAACGTCGAGGAATAGAGACGAGAAGCGGTAGCGAATGGACTCGGGTCAGCGGATTGGAAACAACCGCGTAAGGATTCCCTTCTTCATGAAGTAAACTGCCTGCGATGTTGGCCAGTGAGCGGTACACAAGCGATAGAAGACTGGATGGGTGGCGGAACGGTCGGTTTTGGAGTTTGGAGTTTGGTATACAAAGAAACGGTGCATTTTGGCGGCGAGCCCTGAGGCCCTATCAAGGGCCTAATCGCAGGCGGAAGTGAATATTCTTCGGTCGTCGGAGATGACCAGAGAGTGCCGCATAGGCCTCGCATTGTTGCAAGCGTTACTGAGACTAATAGGGAGACCTCAGAACGCCTGAATACAAACAGAACCCATCATTTGGGCCACAGTTGCATCGCCTACTTGAGCTTTCGGTTCCAGTCTCGCGAGCGGAGGGTGTCGTGAGGAAAGGGGGCATGTGAACTTTACGTACCCTGCACCTGAGCCCGCGTACCCTACAGCCATCACTGGCGCATCGCCAATCCCCGACAGTCGGATCAGTTCACCGGCATTCCATTTTACAACACCTGCAGCGCACATTTCACATCGACAACTTGCTGTCAAAATAGGGGTTCCTCTCCATCTGCGCCAAGGCGGCACACAGCCACTGGGCTCCATTGCAACTGGGCCGCGCCGATCACCAGCACCGGGTACGTGGAAGGATTTCGACAATCTGGGGTTTCCTTTTCCTACAGCCTCAGGGTAAAATCTGGGGTATTATTTCCCGACGCTGTGGAACAAGGCGGCCCACTTGCGACCTCGAGCAGTCATCAAGACATCACCAGATACAACAACATCAAACGGGGACACAAGTCAGAAGAGTTCAACCAATGTTAACTTTTGAAGCCGACAGAAAAAGAAGTATATAAACACATGATTTCCCCAAACCGCCATCTAATTAAACCCCCCCTTTTTGGTATCACCATTCTCTTCTACTCCAACTTGAACTCGGCATCACCCGTATACACCCTCCCGTACTTGCCGCTCCACTCCTTGGCGGGCGAGATGTAGGCCAGGTTGATGCTCTGGCCAATGACGTGCGAGTCGGTCAGGACCAGCCTGTAGGCCTCGCCGTGGGCGGCCGAGGGGACGCGGTTGAAGCGGAAGTAGAGATCCGGGTCGGGGCTGTCCCAGAAGTTGCTGGTCTCTGGGATCTCGGCGCCCTTGGTGGCGTGTGTGTAGACGAGGGCTTTGCCGTGGTTAGGGTGCACTTGGATTGTTGCGGCGTAGCTGGGTGCTGTTAGTCTTTTTTCTTTCTTTTCTCGTTTCCCTTTCTTTCTTTTGGTAAAGGGGCACAGAGGTAGAGGGGGAAGAAGCATACTTGATGTGGGTATTGTTGCGGGACACCTTGAAGTTGGTGACGGTGGCGCTGGTGGCGACGTGTTCCCCTCGCGAGGCGATCTCAGGGGTCTGGATGGGGGAGGCAGCAGCCGAGTGGACGAGGGCGAGAGCGCCGAGGACAGCACCGAGGGGTTGCATGATGGCGGTTTCTTTGAAGCTCCTTTCGAAGTTCTTTGGAAGTTGGGATTCGGAGGTGAACTGGATGTGGGATTGGGAGTTTGAGTTGAAGTTGATCTGAATTGGGAATGATAAGTTGAGTGGAGCGGAGGATAAGACAGCGCTTTTATGGTGGACAGAGTTGAAAGAATTGTACGCAAAAATCTAGATCTCACAAGCTTGCCACTGGGAGCTATTTTCGGGGCGTCTTATAGTGAGTTACATCGACCAGTGGGATGATATCGCAGGCAGGTTGGGTAGCGAGATGAATCACACCATACAAGACAGGAGATAGCGTCGCATCCCGACGACTTGGTATCAGAGGCAAAGCCAAACAAGACACGGAGTGATAAATCCGCGATTTTAAAGTTGCTGGGTCACAGCGCTGATGCCATGATTGCCGGAAGAGGCAAGACATGTGTCGCTGTCCGTGGTGCATTTTCCACTCGTGCTGCTCCGAGTGGCGTTTTGCGGTGTATCGTGTCTTTTTTGCCAGTCTTGCAAACCACGCAACCGACCTATCGGTCCGGCCATCTTCCGTTAATTCCCTCTCCTGCCTGATTGTCCGTACCCTAGGTAAGTAGGCGGGCAAGCGATTGCACCGTACCCAAAAGCTGGAGAGCCCGCGAGCCCGGTTGTGTTTGGGAAACGCTTGCCACTAACCCGCAATGTTGCAAGGGCAAAGACATGTCGTTATCTCTTGGTAGGATCGTAGAGCCTCATTAATAACGCTATATAATGCCACGATATTGACACACTCTATTATCCAGAGTATAAGGCCCAAAAATAGAAATAAACAAGAAATCGGCGTCGGCCCTCTTATTCTCCGCGACATCTTTCCACTTCAACGACTGCCATTCCCCACGAGCATGTCACACCGGTTCGCAGTCACATGCCCTGCGTCTCCGTTTCCAGAAGCATGCAAGCAGAAACTTTCCCTTTATCATTGATTGACCGCCCTGGGCCCAGACACGTCTTCATCAACAAGTCGCAAACTCTCTGCATTAGACTCGACTTGGAATCCAACATTCCACGCTGTCCTCACTTGCGAGCCAACCACCTTTCATCTCCCCTTTTCTTTCTTCTCCTCAGCAGCATCGGATTCATTTGTGCCCACCGATTTTCTACTTTATATCATTCATGGCCGCGAAGCATGAACGGGTAAAGCGAACAATCCCTACTCGCCCGGCCCCTTGCCGGCCAAAAATCAACAAAATGTGACGACGGGAACCGGGACGAGAAAGAGGAGAGATTAAGGTGTGGGATACCAGGCAGTTTGACACTTTTTTATTTTTGCCGAGACAATACCTACCAGGTAAGAGGGCTTCTGGATAAACGTTCGCATTGACACAAACGATTTTCTCCTGGGTCCAGACTTGAACCCCTCCTGAAAATCCTGACAAACAGTCCCCGAATCAGAGGTCACCGCAACCACACCTCACAATGCTAGCGCCAAAATCACCCATTTGAGGCATTGCGACATTCTCGGCCCTTCTTCATCGTGATAGTCAGCCGAGATACACCATGCAGATCCGCAACCGACATCAGTGCCGCATCGTCTCCTCCGGTCGAGGACGTTGAAGTAGCGACCACCAGATAATCTGGCTGCACCTCATCCACTTCACTGCCGAGATTGTGCGGCATCTATGGTCCTCGCGATGATCAACCGTGATGACACCCCTGACACTCACAAAACAGTTACAATAGGCCTCTCCAAACCTTCCCTCCCGACAACCAACCGCCATCTCCGTTCAACACAAGACAACACTCTTCTACACAGGCATCTGTCCTCTTTCGGCCCATTAACCTCTACCAGACTCTTCAACCTTCTTCATTCTTAGCTTCTAGGCTTTGCCCGCTCGCAGCAAGTGTGATCTTCAGCACCTTAACCGCTCGCAACAAGTGTCATCTTCAGCAATCCCTCGATAACGGAACCTCCTCTCCTGCCGGGAGTATACCTAGTTACCCACTCCTCTGACCCCTTCACCTCAGCCGAGCGCCCCTTTTTAAAAGTTGTGTATGTTTTCCGCGCTACCCATGGAGGACAACTCAACGACCATTGCTGACTAATGTGTACCGTTAGGGAGTCAGATGGAAGACCCCTATCCCATGCGCCCGCTGTCTCCCACACGACCACTGCTCTCCCTGAGCCCATCTGATAGTTGGGTTGAGATACCTACCCCGGCACCTGTCAACGTTGGTTCCTAATGTGTATGGAAGACGTCACATTCGGGAACAGGGATGAGGAAAAGAGACACGGCCTTGCACAGCATCGGGTGGTTGTGCCTCGGCGGCGGGAGCTAGGTGAGGCCGGTGTGGGCATCACGTTTGGAAGAGACATGGAGAGCAGAACCAGTGGGCACGCAAAAATCGTACAGATGCCACGATGGATGTATACATAGAGAAACACGCCATGGGACTATCCGACTCAGGTATGTATGTATTGGGCAAGTCAAGTATGTACATGAATTTTCTTGTGTGGTCCATCAACCAGGAGGCGAAGCCGTCACTTAGACACACTGGCCTGGGAAGATGTCAGCGAAGGATCGTGAGGAGACGATGAGGTCAACTTACTGTACCACTCGTTCGTGGCCTTGCAGGTACCCTGGGCGCAAGTCGTGGGGCCAGACCATCCGTTACCGCCGCACTGTCCGTAAAGGGGCGCGCCAGAACCACCACCCCCGTTCGAGGGCGGCGGGTTGGTAGGAGGCGGCGAGCCACCACCACCGCCGCCGCCACCGTTGTCATTGCCCGAGCAAGTGAGCACCGGGGGACCGGGGATCTGGTAGGGGCGTCCGCCGTTGGTGTTTCCGCCGGCGGCGTCGTAGATGTTGAGCTGGATGCCGGGGTGGTTCTGGGCATAGGCACCTGGGAAGCTGACGGTGTTGGAACCGCCGGTGTTGGTGCCGGAACCAGTGACACGGATTCTGTTCATGTTAGATCAACCCTCGGCACCTTTGCGGATGGGGCCACATACTGAGCACACTCCATGTAAAACTGGGCGCCTTGGTGCATCGAAGCGCTGTGCAGAGCAAGGAGCTCGACGCGCATGAGATAATCGCCGGGCGCAATGCACGTGGGCATGTTGAAGTAGTGCCAGCCACCGTTGGCGATCATGGTATCGACGGCCCAGGTCCGGCCGTTCAGGCCAGACTCGGCAATCTTGAACCACCGCAGACCCGAAGTTCCAGTCGAAGCAGCATTGCTGACCTTGGCGAGATAGACCATGATGGGCCCTGAATACGTCAGATGGATGTCTGCAGGTAATGCTTCATGAACACCTACCCTTGTGGCTCGCCGCGATGGGGTGATCCGGGTCACCCTGGAACTGGGCACCACCGATCTCATGTCCCCACCATGCGCCAACCCTGGCGCCAGCCGGAACAGTGATCACATTGTTGTCTTTGTACCTGATGTTGGTGTTGCAGGCGAACTCCGGGTGGTTGACGTTCTCGATCGGGTAGTTGCTGGCAGGAGCTCTGACGCCCCTGAGCTGGCCTTGGTCGGCGCCATTGACAGAGACCTTCTGGAAGATGGAATGGGCGCTCGCGGCCGCGGCAAAAGAGAGAATTTGGAGACCTTTCATCTTGATCAGTCAGATCGGCTGAGGCTGAAGCTGGCTGATGGCGGATGAGAGGGACGAAGATTTGGGCGCCGACGGCTCGTCTTATAAGTCTTTCTCGAGGGCCGAGGCTAGACCAAGGCGCGGATGGAGAGCGGGACCGCCATCCCCTTTCCAACTTCCTGGAAAAGACAGGCCGAGAATACATCGGCGGGAAGGCGATGGAAGCCTCGGCGCCAGTCAATCTGAAGTTGACCTGCACTCGGGAACGGCGTCGCAACCGTTGCTGGCCGTGACCGGGTCATCCCCGCGCACCGCGCGCTACCGATCTTCGCTACCGCCTTCAGCGCGAGATTGCCCACGTTAGGAGACCAGGCCCGGATTTGAGGGGTGCATCACTCCACAATCTGGGGATGGCTTGGACGCTGGCGTTGTATCGTTAAATCTCAGTGAAACGTGACGTCGATCGGCCCGAGCTCCGGAACGTTGGCTGCTGCTCCCGTTTGGGAATGGCCTCCTTGGCGCACCGGTTTCTGGAACGGAGATCCCAAGCTTCAACGCCGCAGTGCCGAATATGTAGCGTGGAGTCCGGGGTAGATGCCGCGAGGTGCCGGGAGTGTCCCCGGATTTTCCGCAGCAGTCGCCGCACATGACTGCGCCAAGACACCCCTATCTGGACTGAGGAGAATCCACCTATGGGAGAGCAGAGAACTTGACGATGTGCTTCGTCAAGAACTCGCTTCTCCTCCTTTTCCTCCCGGCGCACATGATGGCAGGCGGGAGGGCTTCTGTCGTCCACCAGCACTCCTGGTTCTCACCAAGGGCAGCTCATGGTGGGCGTCTCCTGCCCGGTAGGATTGCATGGGGCAATATCCAGTTCCGCCGTTATCGACTTCCACTCCCCCTTTTCGGCGCACTCTCCTGGATGGTACCGCTTGCAGACGAGGATAACCTTGTCTCCCGTGCCCGGCTCTGGAAGCTCAACGCTGACGTAGTTGATCCTATTCGCTCTCGGCACACGCGGCACATCATCCGGGGGAAGACTGGGCGGGATGCCGGTATGAGAGAACGAAAAGGGCTGAGCAAACTTAATGCCGGCGCCACTGTAAAAGCCCCCTTCTTCCATTTCCACAATCTTGCGCGCAATAGCCGCTGTCACGGCACCATCCCAGACTCCCTCTCGATGCGGCGTGGAGGCCAGCAGGCCAATGGCAAGGCGACGAAAACGCGGGACGCGGCATCGAAGAGCGGTGAAGTAGAGCGGTGGGATGAAGCCCAGGTCTACCGTGAAACTGAGATGATCAGGTTGCCCTGGGCGTGGCGTGACGGGAACGTAGTCAACGATCTTGTTCCAAAGATTGGTAGCCTGCTCCAAAATAGTTGCGAAACTTGCTGTATGCGAGTCATATATCGTCTCGTCGCCGCATCGGAGGGAGGTCGCGACCATGATGGAAATCATGGCGTGGTAGAGAAGAAGCAGCGGCGCTCCGAGCGTGATCCGGTGACTCCCTTCAGGTTCAAAAGTTTCCATACGAGGAAGACTCGACGTAAAGGTGCGTAGCCAGGATGTTACCGACCGTTGCAGCCGCTCTTGGTCCAAGACGAGCCGGCTTGGTACGACTTGACAGTTCAGTGCCGCCTGCTTTGCCTCTGCCGAGAGGCGGTGGACCTGCTGAACCAGTCGATCCAAATGGCGCCTTGCTGAGCTTATCGAGTCAAACACAAGAGGAGCTTCGGGCTCCAACTCGGACAACTTGTGAAGTATCATCATGCAGCTCTGATCCGGGCCCCCGCCAGATATCGACGACTGAATGTTGAGTCGCGCAAAGGCCTCAGCAACGTGGTTATCGACCGATTTTGCATGGGGTTGCATTGGCGAAGCGTCGGATTCACCCGGCTGAATTTCTTGGAGGAGCTTCAGTCCACTTTGAAAGTGTGCTTGGCTCGGGCCGACTTTTCCTTTTAATAGTTCGATGCAGATGAAGATGATGCAGGAGACCAGTGTAGCCCTCAAAGACTCTTGGGTCTTCCTCTTGAAGCGCTGCAGGTGACCGACGGCTTTGTTGAACTGTTGTAGGGCCAAGACTTCGTCAGAGTCCAGGCCCACATCCTTTTCATCCGTGGCCAGAAATGGGCGTCGCGCGTGTCCTACGGCGATGGCACGCCTGTGCGTGGCAGCTAGGGCGATGACTGCGTGCAGTACCGCGGGCTCTCTCGAACTGAGTTGAAAAACCAGCGTGTCCCAGAACTCGGAGCTGAACATGCCGGGAAGTTTGGTGGCCGTTCGCCTCCGAAAGAAGTCAAAAGTCGCATACTCCTGCTGATCAAGGCCGGGAATCAAAGCTGGGCTCGTTGTTTTCAAGGTCTTGGAAGCAGACGGGGCTTTGCGGCTTGATTGTTTGAAGAGGGTGTTGACTGCTCTCTCGGCACTGCCGTATGAGTTTCCCCCTCCTCCCCAAATACCGTACCCGTCGCAAACACGGCCAGTGGAGATGCACCGCTGGCAAGCCGGTTTGCCCTCGTCACACTTGACGCGTCTGGCTCTGCGGGTGAACGTTTGTCAACAGGGCCCGCTAACTCCGGGCATTGCAGTGCTGGAAAAGGGAGGCGCACCTGCAAGTTCGGCACCCCATCTTTGACTTGGTCTTTCGCTTCGGGGTTGCCTGCTTCCCATTCCCCGCAGTCCCCGGGTTTATCGGCTTTAGCGGCGCGTAGGCTGTCATGATGTGAGTCAGGAGGGGAGACTAGTTGAGCAGTGTGGTTTTGATGTTGAAAGTTGCTTTGCCCGCTCGGAAAACAGCCAGTTTTGTTGGACACGAAATCGGGGGTAGGAGCAACGAAGAAGAGGAGGGAATCAGAGGCTGCATTGGTCAACCGTTTCAGGGATGCTTGAAGATATCATGGTGGGTCGTGCGCGGTCGTTTGATTGGCTCAGTCGCTTCCTGAGGGTTTTGATTGGCCGGCCTGGAGCCATACGGGGCGTCCAACTGGAGGGTGGATGGCCTCCAGAGCCTCCCTTGTTCGGACTGCCAGGTGAGTCCGACGACGACAAGGCAGCAGATAAAAGGCAGCATTTGAACATCATTCCCAAACCCAAATCTTCTGCATATCCATCTCTATCGACTTCCACCCTCCACAATGGCTCCTCCCTCTCGACCTCTCGGCCGCAACGGCCCTCCTGTCACGGCAGTTGGCTTCGGTGCCATGAGCCTCGGCCGCGCCTATGGCCACAACGACTTGACAAACGAAGAAAAGCTCAAGGTGCTCGACCGGGCGTGGGAAATCGGTCAGCGCTTCTGGGACACGGCCGACATCTACGCCGATAGCGAGGACCGCATCGGCGACTGGTTCAAGAAGACAGGCAAGCGGGACGACATCTTCATCGCTACCAAGTTCGGCCTTGAATACTCGCCCCAGATGGTCCAGACTGAACGCTCCGACCCTGAATATGTCCGCTCAGCCTGCGAAAAGAGTCTGCAACGGCTCGGCATCGACACCATCGACTTGTACTACTGCCACCGCGTTGACAACAAGACCCCGATCGAGAAAACCATTGAAGCCATGGCCCAATTGAAGAAGTGAGTCTTATCATTTCGATGATGTCACCCCTCAGCTGACACGCACCAAAGAGATGGCAAGATCCGATACCTCGGACTCTCTGAAGTCGCAGCTGGCGACATACGCCGCGCTCATGCAGTACACCCCATCTCGGCCGTCCAGGTAGAGTACAGCCTGTTCTGTCTCGACATTGAGTCCCCGCAGTACGACATCCTCCGGACCTGCAGGGAGCTTGGCATCACGGTTGTGGCCTATAGCCCTGTTGGCCGCGGCTTGCTTACCGGCCAGATTCGCTCCTACGACGACCTTGATGAGCACGATTTTCGCCGCCTTACTCCTAAGTACTCGCGCGAAAACTTCCCCAAGATCCTGAAGCTCGTGGCCGAAGTTGAGGCCGTGGCTAAGAACCACGACTGTACCACAGCCCAAGTCTGCCTTGCCTGGCTTATGGCCCAGGGAGAGGAGGTCATTCCTATTCCTGGAACGCGCACGATCAAGTATCTGGAACAGAACACTGCAGCGACTGATGTGAAGCTCAGTGATGAGGAAGTCAGTAAGCTGAGAGCTTTTGCTGAGGCAACTGAGCTGAAGGGTGACCGGTATCCGACCAGGTGAGTTGGATGTTTGGATGAAACGGTTGATGCCGCTTTTGAAGCTAACCGTTTGTGTAGTCTCATGGGCCCTATCCAGAGAGAGACTCCCCCGCTGTGAAAGTCCTCAACGTCGGAGACGACGGATCAATATTGTTTAGTGGTCGTTCGGATTTGGCGACACATTGCTGGACTCCGTCTGTTTGACATAGGTCATTTTGGCTATAACAAAACTCATACAACTCTTTATGTACTCAAACAATCAAAGTACCACCCAATGGCGCTACTCCAGCCTGCCAGTTCCAAGTACTTCACCCTTCACCTCCCTCTATAGCTTCCCATCGTCGTGAAAAACGACCCCATCTCCACTCCGCTCGGAATACTCCCTTCCTGCGACAGAGGATTCACCAACTCGCCCAGTCTTTCCATCACCGCCGCCCTCTTCTTCCTCCGCTCGAACTTGATCCGATCCGGCATCTCCTCCTCACCCTCTTCCCCTCCCCTCTTCCACCACCTCTCCCCCTCAACAAACTCCTCATCAAACACCTCCATCGCCTCCCCCGGCCCAAACCCAAAGTGTTCCAACGCCCTCTCCAACCCCTCCGTCTCGCTCAAATCCATCCACCCATTCCCCCTCTGCCATCCCACAAGCCACCCATTCCTATCCATGTCATCCAAAGTCGCAGTCCTCAACGACACCCCAAAATCCCCCGGCGATGTCCACTCCTTCCCCTCCTCCCTTTTCGTCCCCGGACGAATCGGCACCCCCTTCTCCTCAACTCCCTCCTCACTCAGCCTCTCCCTCTCCTTTCTAGCCCAATCGCGATGCACAAACGCCCACACCCTAAAGTACTCGCTGTCTGGGTTGAGCAGGTAATCAAAGGCAAAGTCCAACTCCTGGCGGACAGGCCGGTAGTGATCGACCCAGTGGAAGGCGGCGTACTTGAAAAAGGCCTTGGGGGGATCGTTGCGGATTGATTTGAGATAGGCCGTGGCGGATTTGCCGGACCATTGGAGGGTGGGGTTCTGGTTGTGGATGGGGAGGGGGTGGAAGAGGCGGAGGTAGCAGGCGCAGGTTTCGAGGAGGAGGCGGTTGGCGTCTTCGAGGCGGCTGGAGTGGTGCCATTTTGAGTGCGAGGGGGATGGGGAGGTAGGGGTGGTGGTTGTGTTTTGAGGGGAGCTGAGGGGTGACCAGGAGTGGACGGAGTGGAAGTCGATGATGCCGGGTCGGGCGAGGAGGAATTCTCGGAGGGTGTGGTGGGTGAGGTAGATTTTGTTGTTGTGGATGGCTAGGAGGGGACCGCAGATCTCGTGGAGGTGGGTGGAAAAGGGGTTGTGGAGGAGGTGGCTGAGTTGGTCGAGAGAGCGGACGGAGGAGGAGGAGGCGATCTCTGCCGGGATGGCGTCATGTTGTTCGGGGTGGATTTGCAGCCCGTGATAACCCTCTTGTCCGATGCGAAGTCTCTCGAGGCCTTGTTGGATGAGGGATCCAGGTTGGAAAGACTGGTTGTTGGCTTTGACGGTTTCGCCGAGTGCAACTCGTGGTTCGATTCCAAATTCTGAGAATAGTTCCCGAGCAGCAGCGCCTCCTTCTTTGATAAAGTGGTCCTGGTGCACTTCAATAGCGGTGCAGAGTTCTCTGAGGCTCAGGGGTCGGACAGCAGCGAGGACTATCATCAGCGCTTTGCGAGCCTTGTACGGTAAGGTTGCTTGTTCCAAGATCTGTTCGTACAGATCATCAAGATTGTTGGTGTTCAGGATTGATTCCAATTCCGACGATGGAATCCCTGTGACTGCTCTGTCCTGGACAAGACTGAAAATCAGTGATACCCAGAGGAGGTTCGGGTTTGGGTTGCTGAGGAATTTGGCTTCGATGTCGGCGATCGTCCCAAGTGAGAGCTCAGAAACGGAAGTTGACTTCATTAGTTCTGCCATCTTGAAACGGATGAAAATGTCCATGTCTTTCCTGACAATCTCTTTGTCAAGGGTGAGCTCGAACCTGTTTTGACCAGGTGGAAATCTCTGCAATCCGAAGTTGGGAGGGATGATTGGGAGGGCTTGATTTATCTCTCTGTCTGGGCGGCCCAGGGCAACCAACTTCAGCCGACTTTGATGTGGACGGGAGACACCGGGGATGTTGTCGTCAAGATAGTCGCACAGGGTCCGGAGAAGCTCGCTGAGCGAGTCCGATTCACACTCATCGAGGCCGTCCAGAATCCAAGTGATGTCACCTATTTTGGGGTCCCTGAGTATCGCTGTGAGAGTCTCCCAGAGTGAACAGAAGCGGGAGGCTTTCTTGGATGCTGTGGCCTGCTTTCTCGGAACATATTGAATGAGCTGCGGCTGCGATGAGCAAAGTTGATGCAAAAGCGCCGATAGTGCTGCCGATGCATCATCTTGATCTTGAAGTCCCTCGCGGAAAAAGAAGTAACAAACTTGATTTGCCGATGGAGAATCAAGTTGCCGCTTGGATTCGAAGTGGCCGACGAGATATTTGGCTAGAACCGACTTTCCGCAACCACCTGGTGCCGTAACCCAGAGAAGTGCCGGAGTTTGTAAAGAATTCCATCTCTTCCACACCTCGTGAGATGCGATCCATTCGCAAGTCCCAGGGGCTGCGTCGTCGACCAAGTCAAGATGATGCTGGTAACTGTCATTCAGGCCTCTCATGTATTTCTCTTCGCTGGGACTCCGAGTCGGTGGCGGCAATACGGGAGGCCCATCGAGTTCGGCAGTTGCTGCGGGGTTGGGTACTTCCTCGGAGTGAGCAGGCTGAAGTGGTACGTTGGCTGCAAGTGGAAAAAACAAACCTGCATTTTGGTCTTCATCGTTATCCATCGATGACTCGGACGGACTGCCGACTTCTTGGGACGGAAATCGAATGTTGTTCATGATGGCATCCGAGTCCGTGATGGCATTGTCGGTGATTTGGGTTGGTATTCTTCAGTGGACAGGATGAGCAGGGAAGAAATCAAAACCGCTACTGACATCGGGCAGGCGGAGGAAAGAGGCAGTGCTCGCAAGGCACTCGGTCAACGTCGGGATAAATCGAGTCCGCCCAGCGTGACGCAGAAACAGTCCCAACAACGCTACAAGTCACAACGTTGTTTCATTCATTCCCACGTATGGCGCTTCTGACAAACTATTCTATTCCGTTAAAGGGGCATAATTTCGGGTTGGGAGTGAGCTCACTGTCATTCAATCGTCTCAAGTTTGGTGCCTGACCGATCATAAGTTGAAACTTCAACGTTGTCCAACATCGATTGGTCGGATGGTGTAGTTGGTTATCACGTCAGTCTAACACACTGAAGGTCCCCAGTTCAATCCTGGGTTCGATCAACTTTTTGCTTTTTTTTTTTTTTTTTTTTTTTCGCCCTAACCCCGACGTCCAGGCGCTCCGTCCATAGCAAGCGTACCCTCAATCCCAATCGCGTACCCTGCAACGTCAATGCAGTTTCGTGATGGTGCGGAAGGAAGATCGCCTCGGAGATGTCATGGCTGACAGCCGCAAATTGGTTGCACCGCTCCATCTTTTTGCGAATGCGATCCCGTGTGTTTCCGACCGCGAGCTTTCAGGTCCCGATTCGCTGACACAGCGCTGTTCTACCGTCAAAGTTTTGGCCAATCGCTTGTCCCCCAGCACTGTCCTTGGCGATTGCGAGGATGCAGCCAATCGCATTGCCCCTTCAACGTCGAGATCCGAGTGCGAGTGCGCGCAAACACCAGATGTCATCGGATTCTCTCATCAACGAAAGCATTTCCACGGCTTCAACCCAACTGCTTTGTGGGGAAAAAGCATAAGTATGGCCTCTTCGACCCCCCCTCGAGAATTTCATGTCTCCATCTTCACAAACACATCAACCCCAACGGTCGAACACCACATCAAACATCAATCCACCGCACAAACAAAGACGCCAAGCCTCCCTTGAGTGGCCAATCACATCAGTCCACACCTCATACCAATCGCCACCACACTTCCCATCATGAGCTCAAACGGCTTCAAAGTCATCATCGTGGGCGGCGGCCCTGTGGGCCTCACCGCAGCCAACGCACTATTCCGAGCAGGCATCGACTTTGTCCTCCTCGAAAGCAGACCAAACATTGTCGTCGATGCCGGTTCCAACCTCGTCCTCCTCCCCATGGGACTCCGTTTCCTTGCCCAAATCGGCGTTCTTGATGCCTTCAACAACGTCAGTTCGCCGCTGGGCAAGATCAAGCGCTTCGATCACGACGGCAACAATCTCGGCGATGCCAACTTCTTCATCCACTACCAAGAAAAGTATGCCCCCTTTTACTACTCTCAACGACGTTCTTGCTAACCCCCTTATTAGCCACGGGATATCCCCCCGCGTCGTCTCCCGCCACGCCCTAACCCAGGTCCTCTACGACGCCCTCCCCTCCTCCGCCCACACCCGCATGCATCCCAATAAAAAGGTCGACTCCATCAACACCACCCCCACGTCCGCAACTGTCCACTGCACCGACGGTACCTCCTACACCGGCACCCTCATCATCGGCGCCGACGGCGCTCACAGCCTCATCCGCTCCCAAATGCGCACCCTCGCCCTTGCCCACCCATCCACCCCCGCGTCCGCCATCAACCCGTCCCACCCCTTCCTCACCACCTACCGCTCCCTCTGGATCCGCTTCCCCACTACCTCAGACCTCCTCCCCGGTGACGCCAACGAAACCCACGGCGTCGACCTCGCCATCCAAACCTTCGTCGGCGAAGAAACCTCCGTCATTGGCATGTACGAGCGCCTCCCCCAGCCAACCACGGAGCGTCTCCGCTTCGGCCCAGACGATGAAAAGGACTTCATCTCCCGCTGGGGCAACCTCCCCCTTTCCGAAAAAGTCACCGTCCGCGACGCCTACGAATCACGCGTGCAATCCGGCCTCGTGAGCCTCGAAGAGGGCGTCGTTCCCAACTGGAGCTGGGATCGCATCGTCCTCGTCGGCGACGCGGCGCACAAGTTCACGCCGAGCACCGGGGCGGGGTGTAATAATGGTATGGTGGATGTCGTGGCGTTGGTGAATGAGCTTGCGAGGGTTAACACGTCGGATGGTGAGCCAGAGATGGAGGAGATTGCGAGGGCGTTTGTGGCGTATCAAAAGAAGAGGTTTGGGGCTGTTGTGGAGGGGTGTAAGGGGGCGGGGCAGGCGACGGCGACGGCGACGTGGAAGAGCGGGGTGTTCAAGTTTGTGGATTTGCATGTTATTTCGAGTAAGAGGGTGCAGCGGTTTTTTATGCAGAGGGCGGCGGCGGGGATTGCGGCTACGCCGGCGTTGGAGTTTGTTGAGGAGGTGGGGTTGCCGGAGGGGAGGGTGCCTTGGGTTGGGAGTCAGGGGAAGAGTATCAGGGTGTAATTCGGATAGGGGGGTTCTTTGTCGTTTCCTTGTTTCTTTGTGCATTTGTTACTACTAGAGATACCATTAGAGTTGGGAGTTGGGATGAGGAAAACGGTTGGGATTGAATAATATGAGTTAACAGAAACATGCTGAAGAAGGAAATATCGGAACTTTAACACCTTGACATAGAAAATAACAATATCATTGCGTCTAGAGTTAGGAAAATTTCATGTCATACTCTTGCGGCTCTTCTACCCCCCACTAGCTGGGTGGAAACGCGTATCTCCCTGTTGCCACCTTGGTCGGGAAGTTGGAGTGCTCAAGTGCCTTCACAGCCAAGTCAAGCAGCATGAGGTCGCTCCCTGATAGCTAGTCAGTTTCGCCGCAGTATCAATAACCGTTTAAATTTCAACTTACCATGGGCACCAGCGATTGATGAGCACACTGGAAGGCTTTCCCTCCTTCCAGATACTCGGGAGTCATAGTCCACTTGGCCGACTAGATGTCTGATTAGCTATCAGGCCCATGCATTCAGGATTCAGGAGTGTCTGTACCTGGCACCACAAGCTGAGGCATCTTCATGAAAGATGCCAAGCTGAGAGCGTCAATACCGAGCCTGGGTGTTGGCGTCCTATAAACGTCTCGATAGTTCGGTTCCGTGGGTCCAACCGGTAGGATTAGCACGGCAGATGATCCTGAAGTTTGATCTTCTCGGAGCACTGCATTAGCAAACCATGACTGGAGGACCTTGAGTTCTTTGTACGACTGTTCCACTTCGGCTTTGCTGATTCCGGCGCCACGGTCCCTGTCCAGCTCCGGTGTTAACAGAAAATCGATGAGATCGATGTAGGAACCGTACCATCGCCATTGCATGCTCGGACTGACGTAAGCCCTGGACCCAAACTTCTTGAAATGGTCGTCCCTGAACTGGTCGTACTCGTGGTAGATGTCGTGGTAGAATGGGTTATGTCCAGACTTTGAATCTGTGTTAGCTTTGTAGTAAAAGGGGGAAAGGAGCTGCTACCGTATGAGCGTATTCGTCGAGCGACTTTCCGTTGGCTTCGGCGGGAGGCTTCTCGGCCCATCTCTCAGCAAGACTGAAGGGAGTCTTCTTCACGCCGAGAAAGGCTTCCAAAATCTGAACAAAACTGTCAATAATCCTTTGCTGGACGGTATCCTTCATGGGGAAGTATTCGGCAGGGTACAGGATCTGTTTGGGAAACTGCTTGATGTGAGATATAACACTGGCTAGAATATGGGGCAGCTCACGCACCTGTCTGAACCTTTTCAGTGTGGAACGAAGGGCGGCTCTTGAGAACGTTTGAAGCATCCCCAAGTCTCTCGAGAATGCCCCGACTGTATCAAACACGCTGCGGCAAGTCAGTCAGCCAGCCCAAGCTGCGAAGCGACTTGGGCAATACGAACGGAGAGCACGGATACAGTCCTGCTGTTGACCCCCACAAGTCGGTTGAATACCTGATACCGAAGACACCACATCTCGCTGCGGGCTCTCTCACACTTCCATTGGTATCTGTCCCAATCAACACGTCAAGAAAGTGGTATGCAGCAGCAGCCGTGGCCGACCCTGTGGAGCTGGAACCTGGCTCAAGGTGCCCGTCTGCCCTGACATTGAAGGGGCATTGGAAATCAAACCAGTCAATAGGCTTCTCTCCGCTGGCAAAGGCTGCCAGTTTTGTTTTTCCCACCAGACTGCATCCGAGGTTGATGAGATTCTTGACGAAGGCAGCGGTTTCTTGATCCTCGTCGTATGTTGCAAGAAAGTCTCGATTTCCGAGTGATGTCTTTATTCCAGCCATTTTGAAATTGTCCTTGACGCCGATTCGATACCCTGCAAGGGCCTTTCCGGGTGGGGGTTGCCCATGTGGACGGGATGGAACGGCAACACACATCCCAGCAGCATTGGGGGCTATGGCGTTGAGATTCTCGAATCTAAACATCGTCAGCACACATCGGCCCATCATTGAGAATGACAAACGAAAAACCTGTAAGGAAGCCGTGTTGGAAGAATTGTAGTCTGGAAGCAGGCGAACTCATCCGTATACAACTTGAAGGCCTTGAAAACGACTGGGCTAGAGAGAAAATATGGTCCTGACCAAACAATGTCCTGAGCTCCAAAGATATCGACGTTTTCAACAAACTTGAGATCCCAATGCTTTCCGTGCAGCACAATCTCGTCCGGTAACTCTGTGCTCAAGACCATGGCTTGTCTGGCCGAAGGGGACACATCCGCGATGAGAAGCGTGTCGGACACAAACTCTTCTTCGAATACATCGTCATTGTCGTAAAGCGTACGGATCTTTTCAATGATGGCTGTGGGGTTGTCGAGAGGGCAATCTTGGCTGGAGAGAAGCAAGACAGGTCGAGGGGATCCTCCGCGCGGGACTGAAGTGGCTGCGAGCCGCTGGAGGGGCCGGGAAAGTTAGCAGTGGAACAAAAGGTTAGTGAGTAAATTCCAGGGTGTGACAAACAAGACCCGAGTCGACAAGCGCATATTGGTGTCGTTTTTCTCCCAGTGACACAATCATGGTTGACATCAATGTTGAGCGAGAGTAGTGGACACATGATGAGTGAGTAGAATTGGCTCCATACTTAACTGGTAGTAGGATCTCTGTTATTGTCTCCGACGAGCTGGTCCGGGGCAATTGATGTTTACCCTGCCAACAGCCACAAATACCTATGCGACATCATTCCGGGCCATGGTCGCTGCGGTGAGCCGACTCGCGGCGGCTGTCTCAGGTAAATTACCACAACCGAGAACATCGATGCCACTGAAATCCAAAGAACAGCAATACAGCCGATAACGACTTGCTGTCGGTCTGGTCAAGGGTTGTGTTTTTACCCAGGGAGTTGCTGTAAGCTTCGTGATGACGACAGGGTACACACCTCGGTGGCCCATTGGAGTGACCTGCCAGCTGCTGGTCAGGCGCTAACTCATGTGGCGGCGTAGCCAGAGTGAGTCGCTGGGCCAATTGCTCAGACTGGTCCTCTGAAGGTGACGTGCAGCAGGCGAGGCTGTACTCCGGGCACGGCGGTTACGCGAAATGCAGCAGGGATGAGGCCCGGGCGGTTCCTCGGGGCACAGTTACCCAAATCGTGATCATCATGGGTGTGAGCGCTTCTGGGTCCTGTGGAAGATGCCCACGTCTCTGTTGCTCGAGGTTCAATTTCAGAAAGCTGAGCTGTCACTTAAGGGATGAGTAAACAGTGCATGGAAAATTTCGCAAGTCCCTGTTCACGCTGGGCACTCCAACAATAATTTGCTCGGCAACGTACCAGTCGGGGTCAAGGCTTGGGTGAAACGAGCTTCTCAAGTCCTCGGCGTCATGTCCTTCCCGTCAAACCCGCGATTGCAGATTCGGACTTTAGGCTTTTCCCCGGGCGGCTCTCGTAACTAGACCCAGCGTCGGGTGCAAGCAAGCACGGTGCTCGTGATGCCCGATGAGCACCATCGCTTTTGAGTTGGAGATGAGATCAGCCCGATTATTGGCTGCCGGGGTAGGCTTGGCTTCCACAGCGTCCCAATTTCGCCCGAGATCGCACATCGTGCGCCAATTGTCAGGCTGCCACTGTCGGTGCCGCTAATGGCTGCGTCACTCCTGCCCTTTCCACCATTGGGCAGCAGTCCCTTGAGATGCCCCAATATGCTCCCTTTTACCCCTTTGTCGCCCGTACCCGTGATTTTGTTTAGCAATTGCCTGCAGCGAGATTGACCGCAATTTCTGAGACTTTTCCTCTCGACCATTGTCTTGGAAGCACCACAGGTGTATTCGCATACTTTCGGACATGGCAGGATCGCCCCTTCCCGATGTCAGCTTGAAGACTATTTGCACTGGTGGCGACCACCCAACGGTCGAGTCTGTCTCAATTTGTCACCAAAAGCAAACCTCCCAATGCTAACGTCGTTCTGGGAACAGCATTGTCTCTATTCCGAGCCTACCCCAACTTCTGCCATCGTACCAGCCGCGCGATGAGACGAAATGGATTCAGGAGGTCTTCCCCCATCAATTCCCAACAGCCCGCGTCCTTCTTTTCCGCTATGACCGGCTGAAGCAGCCCACCGATGTGTCGTGGCTCCAAATCCTCCGCCATGGGACGACCTTACTGTACCAACTTGTGCATCGCCGAGCCAGGGAGGAGGAAATAGACCGGCCTCTTGTCTTCATCTGCCACAGTTTCGGCGGAATGGTGCTCAAGCAGGTTCGTCCTCGTACAGAGACACATCATCAATAGCTCTTATTTATCTTCATGCTGACCCCGTGTTCGTAAAGACTATGATAGTCGCCAGCGAAGACCCGCAATTCAGCTCCATCCTGCAGAGCACCATTGGAGTTCTCTTCTTCGGCTGCATACACAACCACACGCCAGCGACGTTCGAAAAGTCTTGCCTCCGATGCGCGGCGCTTGAGATGTGCATCCCCCTCCACAAGCCCGAAGTCAGCCCAGATTTCCGAGATCGCAAGAAATGGAAAGTCCTGAGGGATACAATGGACAAGTTCAAGCAACTCAACATCGACTTCCCCATCTGGAGCTACTATGAGGGACGCAAGACAAAGCACCGGAAACATAGATTTTTCCCAGCTGAATCCTCGGTGGTGGGTTGCCTGTTGCCAGCTCCCGCTACAGTTCAAAACTAATGTGAATTGGCAGATATGCGCCGAGCCTCTTGTCCGGCACAACATGCGTAACGAGCAATTCTTTCAAGTCGACATGGACCACATTGAGATCTCCAAGTTTCCAACACGGGGCCATCCTCTATTTGCCGATGTTATCACAGTGTTGAACAGCGTGCTGGCCGACTGTCGTCGTCGCCGGATATTGGAGGACGCAACACATCATGCCGGTGAAGCACAAACATTCGATGCGCCACCCGCGGGTCAGTTCCTTACAGTTGACTGCCATGGAGGCTAGTAGCTAATTAAGTTGACAGTCGAAGGCTTCGAAGCGACGACTCCAACCAGTTCAACTTCTAGCGGACTAGACAGAATGCTACAGGCTCAAACGTCTCGACAACTTCACCTCCCATACCGCAGCGCGCTCCCTCACAAGGACAACATCAATTTTACCGGAAGACAAGGTGTTCTATCTCGAATGCACGATGTCCTTCGCCCCAACAAGCCACAGGGCACACCAAGCACCCAATCAGTCTTTGTCTTGTGCGGGCTTGGCGGCTTGGGAAAGACACAGATTGCAGTCCGCTTTGCAATGGACCACACAAAGGACTTCGAGGTGGTGCTCTTTGCCCGTGCCAGTGACTCAACAAAACTTCGCAATGACTTGGCCCGTTTCTCTGCCGAATTGGGCCTTGTTGATCCGAACCAGCCAGACGAATACGACTGCTGCGAGGAGCTGAAGAAATGGCTTGAAGAGACAGGCGAGTATGCACTCACAACAAGAGTCCTGGTCTGGCGCTAACCGAATTACAGACAAGTCGTGGCTTCTGATCCTCGATAATGCGGACAACCCGGATAAATGGCTGTTCAAGTTCTGGCCCGAGTGTGGCAAAGGCGCCATTATTATCACAACCCGCGCTCGGGAGTTGGCTGTCGAGTTCAACTGTCCGGTCCTCCCACCGATGACGGAAGAAGAAGGCGTTGACCTTCTCATCAAATTGACTGGTATGCAAGGCATCAATGAATCTACGACAAATGCAACAATTCTTGATGATAACGTCCAGGGTCGACACCAGGAAGAGCGGGAGGCGGCCAAGCAAATTGTCCGTCGGCTGGGCGGTCTTCCCCTCGGAATTTACCACGCTGCCAACCTCATAACAAACGAATGCTGTTCCTTCCGAGAATTTCTCACGGCTTACGACTATCGCGATCTTTTTGCCTCCACTAAGAATGTTGGTCTCTTCCGGAATCCGAATGATAAGCACAATCCTCGCAGCCTTCAGACTGTCTGGACTATGAACTTCGAGGCCCTCCCCGAGAACACTTTGCGCCTTCTCAACACACTTTCATTTTTCAACACCGACACAATAGAGCAGAGTATGCTGGCCGCCGGGGCAAAGGCAGCCTTTGAGGCGGGTGAGACCGGCTGGTCCATCATCTCTGACCTGGGAAAGCTCGTCAGACAGAGAGCTAAGCTGCTGAACAGCTCCCTTTTGGACTACAGCCGGGAAAATGAGACACTCTCTATACATCTTCTAGTGCAAGCAGCGTGCCATCAGAGGATGTCATCAGATGAAAGGCAGAGAGCATTCCACCAAGCATTCCGTCTTCTGCACCACATATGGCCTGTCGCACCGCGGAAGAATCGGCATCGACCAGATTTATGGCCTGTACAGGGCAGTATGATACAGCACATCATATCACTGTGCAGGTTTTACGAGGATTCGCAACGGGAAGGCGCTGTCCCTTTAGTCGGAACGGCAGACTTTGCTGCACTTCTGTACAACGCTTCCTGGTATGATTTGTCTTCATTCTATTCTTCGTGTGGGCTAATATGTTTCACAGGTACAACTACGAGAGGGGGACGTTTGAGGACTCAAAGCCCCTGTTGCGCGCTGCTGAGCGCTGCTGTCTTCACCACGGTGGTTGCGAACTGATTCTGGCTGACATTTATGGTGCAAGAGCCTCCGTCGCAACCGAAACGAACGAGCCAAGCCTAGCACTAGAAAACTTCAAGCTTCAGTACGACGCCATGAGCGAGGCCGTCAAACAGGGTGTGGTGAGGCTACCAGACATCCGGTTCTGCTTTGCACTTGGAGGCATGGGAAATGGAACACAAGGCATGGGGCTGTACGAGAAAGCAGAACAATGGTATCGCAAGTGCTTTGAAGCGTTTGAAGGATTGGAGGCCGATCGACGGATGTATGTAAGTGGGCATTGCTTTCCTTTGAGCCAGGCAAGGTTTGACCAGCAGGGTATCTAGGGAGGAAATCTCGCTTTCTGTTTGATCTCGCAGGGGAAGCTTGATGAAGCGCAGAGCTTTCTTGGCCCAATCGTCAATAGCGCCCCCGATCGGGGATTCAGGTAAGCACACGAGACATCCCCTGATTATGATATCTCGGATCTGGGCTCACTGCTCACAGGACTGGGTATATTCTGTACCCTCTGGGGAACCTGCAGATTGCAAAGGGGCAGCTCGACAAAGCGTTCAAGACACATTTGGATGCTCTCAAAATCTATCAACAAACACTAGGCGACAAGCACCACAGGACGGCGGATTTGTTTCACAAGGTGGCGTGGCATCACCACTCCCGCAGGCAGTACGCCCAAGCAATGTAAGTCTCTCAGCCGGCAAGCTCCCGCATCTGGAGAGCCTCAAAACTCACTCGGGCACTCGAATGTCGTTGCAGAAACCTACTGAACCAAGCCTTGGCTGTCTTCAACGCGCGACCGGAATGGTACCGCAACGAAAGAGCGCGGACAACATACAAGCTTGGCTGCGTGCTTCAGGACAGCGGAAGCTTGCAGGAAGGGAGCAAGCTGATCAATGAGGCTGAGGCGCTCAGACGCGAGATTCTGCTGACACATGTGCCGCCGGGAGAGGAGAAGGACTTTGACGGTTTGGTGATGTTTTGGTCACGCTAACATGGACGGCAGGTTGGTATTCGAGCCTTGGCAGGTGGGGTTGGGGTACCCCTTTTCGGTACGGTTGTGGTGATTGGCCAGGCTCCAACACCCAACCTGATGGACCTGACGAGCCTCTTCGATGGCTATTTGTCTTCCCCAAACTGGACGGGACGGCTTGGGCAAAGGGGCAGACCCAAAGGTGGGGCAAGCGTCCAGGGCATTCCGTGCGGCTTTTTCCTGCACACCCCCCTCCATGCCGCCGTTCATGTGTTGCCTCGTGGTTGGACACCTCATTTTGTGAATGAACCTCATTCGTATCTCAACCATTATTCTCGTCCCTATTGACACCTCGCATCAAGAGCGCTGACTCAATTATGAGGCTCAGGCGCCAAGGCATGGCATCTTCTCGAGAGATACATCCTGATAGCTGACGCTAGTTGCGGGAGCAGGTGTGTCCAAGATGATACAAATGATACACAAGGTATACATGGCTGCAGTGCGGCGTACATGAGGCACATCTTTCGTTCCTGCCAACCGCCGCAGCCGCCAAAAATCATCATTGGCTCAAGGCAAATTGCCCAGATCAATGACGGGTTGAGCCTCACACAGACACCCTCCATCAGGGTCGACGAGGCAGCGTTCCAACTTCTCGGTTACATTCTGTGCGACACAGTTGGAGCCCAATTCTCGGCTACCACTGAGCACACTGATATTCAGCAATCCGCAGATTGCTCAACCCTTGCGTTGCCTTGCTGACATGGCATTGTGGTTGCCATGTCTGGAAGCCCAGTGGCTGTGCCAAATTTGCTCATTGGTCAAGACCTGGAAACGGAATATTTGGCCCTTCGTGGCCTGATTTCTCACGCACTGCGTCATGCAGAACAGGCCATATGCCTGCCGCGGAGATACTCAAGAGGGGGTGTGTGACAGAGTTGGGCCTCTATGCCTGACGAACAGAGCCTCACATCACCGTGAAGCGTCTCTTCGAAACCAATGGACGTCGGGACGGACACAACTCCCCGCTGGAAACTGACTTTCATACCTCGGGTTGATTCATGCCTTTGGTTCTCAGTGAATTGATGTACAACACCAAGCTCGCAAGGCTGGATCAGGAGTCAGGAGCTTACATTGCACTGCTAATGGCGGCAAGTCTGCCAACAGCATATGCATCTACGCACGCATCCTGCAACTCCTGTTTGAGTGCTGGCGAGAGCGTGAGAGGATGGTTGGGTATAAAATGAGGTGATGGGGATGATGGGAGATGAAACCGGGCCTGCTTGTACTCACCGACACACATCCATCACGTTGACTGCCAACTCAGCATAACTATCACATCTCACAGATCCTTGCGCATTTCACCGACACCAAAATGGATCACGCCTGCGCCTCTACGCTGAGACAGCCCTGGAGAGAGTGGTACACGCCCGTTGACGGACCTTTGGGCGCCAGGATGATCATTCCGTACATGGCGGCTGGCAATGGCAATGGTAGGGCTCTGCTTTTGTTCAACTCCCCGATCCAATGAAGGAATGCTTACGGAGGTGTTTAGGCCAGAACACTGATCAGGGCAACACGAAGCCTGCTGAGAAGCCTGCGGCGCCTGAGGATAAGAAGCCTGAGGAGGGGACGGAGTCCAAGTGACGGGTGTGGGTGTCGTGGTAGGTGGTGCGGGGAGAAGCGGGTGATGCGACTTTGCTTTGCTTGGCCTGGCGGTGAAAGTGCAGGTGGGAATACTTCCAATTGTTGTATTAGAAAAAAAAGCTGCCGAGACAACATGCCCAATTGATCTTGTTTGGCCCGAAACATCTTGTCTCCCAAGTGAGGCGCAGCATCTCCCGAGCAAAATGCAAGTGTTATCAGATGCAGTGCATGTGCATTAAGGGCGTGTGGGTCGGGTCCGGAGAAAAAGCTGCCTTCAACGCATGCGCCTGCTGTGAGGTAAAAACGTCAAGTCCGCCAAGACTTTTTCGCACTAGTGGGCGTGCACACACGCTTTTTGACCGCAGCGTTAATACTGTGGCAGTAGAAAGTATTTAATCCACGATATTGAAGCCGCAACGCAATGCGTAAACGTTAGTTGTATTATTTTCGAAAGGCCTTAATTCGGCCGTTCGAATAGTGTAATTTTTATTATTACATTTTAAGTACGTGGCTGTAAGTGGATAAATTTTTATATAACGGCTGTCACAGGGTGTTACGGCGTGGCGTGGTGTGTAATACCGCCAGCCGTACACAGTATATAGCGCACAGTAGGTACTAAGCCTTCCAGCTTAGAATTCCACATTCCTTTTGGAAGGTTAGCCTTGTGGGGGTGCGCTCTGCACTACTAGCCGTGACACAGGGCCCATTTCTACCACCTTTTCCACTACTTTTTAACCGTAACGTAATGAGTAGAGACTTTTTTAGTCACGTTCGAAAGGCCTAGATTCGGCCATTTAAATAGTGTTATTTTTATTATTATATCTGTAACACACGTGCAAAAGTTAATAATAATGTTAACTTTTTACAGTCGATAAAGGGTTATGTTAAAATTTTCATAATATTAAGGGCTAATAAAGCTTTAATACTATAAATTTTAACATATTTATTTACGGCTGTACGTGTGTAGTAAATGTAACGATAAAAATTGTTGAATTCTAGCCTCTGAAGGCTCCGAAGGAGCCCTGTATCACAGGGCTCACCAGGAGTCAATGGGTGGCTGTGTACCCTGCAGCCACAA